>DF357780.1:48894-92251 GCA_000787875.1 Solanum virginianum
TATCTCATTTATCCATCTTTAGAGATTGGAAAATACATTTAGTGGTAAGTTGAGAAATAACAAAGTGTTCTCTGTCAGGTATATCTATGAGAAACTTTTGGTTAGGGCAAATATTAGTTTCTCTTATGATTTGGTCTGGATACCTAAAGTTGTTGTGGAAGGTGTGCTTCTTCACATGGTTGGTGACTTGGGGGGTTGATATTGACGACGGAGAATCTTAGGAAAAGAAAGGTTGTTTGCATAAGATGTGTTTCCTATGTAAGGAGACAGGTGAGGACATGGATCATATTCTGTTACATTACAAACTAGCCACGAGGTTTATGGTCGGATATGTTTAGTTGGTTTGGTGTCTCTTGGGTTATGCCAAAATTTGTGATGGAGTTGATGTTCAGCTGAAAGAGTGGAGCTAGGAGAAGAGGGCAAAAAGCTTGGAATGTTACTCCTTTTGTTTTTTGTGGGTCATTTGGAAGGAGAGGAATCGAAGAGCTTATGGAGGAGTGGAAATGAGCTTTGCTCAGTTGAGAAGTGGTCCTCGATCCCTTTATTTCTTTTGGTGCAACCATGAAGTTCCTGTTTGTATAGAGGTTTGGGTGTCTTTTGGGGAAGACCGATATTTTTTATGTCTCTCCTTTTTTTTTTTGGGCATACCTCTTGCTTGATAAAATAAATAAAAATAATACAGGAAATATCGTATAAGCTGTGCATATACTAATCATGCTAGAATTGGAAAATTGTTACGACATTGGATAAACAATGCATATACCATGATTATTCTGTCCAATACATCTAATGAAATGTGGCCAAAGACAATTAGTGCAGTGGCTCAAGTCTTTTATAAGCCTATTTGAGTTCTTTTGCGCTACCTATTTGAGATAACTGTGTAAGTCAAATAAAACTCGAATGAGCCATCATCTTAGTGTATATTCCTAAAAGCCTTAAAGAACTATATGTTTGACGTGCTCTTGAATATATCATTAATACGTTCTAAGATGGAATAGAGGGGAGTATATCTTTTAATAAGTGAGTGGAATAAAATATTGTTCTCCTTACTGCAGGTAATATAGCAAATTATTTGAAGCTTCTGGAAGTTGATTCCATGTACCTTCCAGTACCTGTGAATTTCATTTTTGTTGGATTTGAAGGGAAGGGTAATCAAGGTATGTCTTGTTCCTTTCTTTACCTTCTAAAAGAAGGTTTCTAATTGTCCCTTCACAATTGAAGATAGCAGTTCTCTTTGTTACATGTTAAATATTGACTATATTATTCTTTACTACTATGATATGGTTTCTGCACAGAATTTAAGCTACAGCCAGAGGAACTAGAGCATTGGTTTACAAAGATTGATCACATCCTTGAACATACAAGGATTCCTCAAGTAGGAGAAGTTTTGACACCATTTTACAAAACTAGCATTGATAGGGAACAGCGTCACCATCTGCCTCTTATTAGCCACATAAACTACAAGTATTTTTTCTTTCCCTCAACGGAAACAACCATACAATCCACGTGAGTATAAAATAGGCAATGCATTATAGATTGATCTATAAGGTATTCAAATCTTTGTGCAGTTTCTCCGTTCATGCCATTCAAATGGGTGAAAAGGTCACATCCATCTTTGAGCGTGCCATTGATGTCTTTGGCCGCAAGGACGATATGTCTGATAACAGGTACTTGAAGTTCTTTCTGGTATTATAGAATTTATGTTTTCCTCTATGTAACTTTCTGCGACTCAATTATTATTTCTTAGCTGTGTTTCTTTGGTTCCTCTATATAAATGTGTGTTTTCAGGGATGATGGAACTGTTCTATGGCAAGTTGATGTGGATATGATGGATGTTCTTTATACCAGCCTCGTGGAGTATTTACAACTGGAAGATGCCTATAACATCTTCATTTTAAATCCCAAGCGCAATGGAAAAAGAGTCAAATATGGATACAGGTTTTTTTTTTTTTGTTTGTGAAAATTGAACTTTTTTTATACTACTTTTACCTGTTTGTTGCACCAATGCAAGGAGAATCAGATTTAAAGGAGCAAATTGCTCTCCTCTTTGCTCACTACAGCAGAGAGACAACAGAGGATCAGGGAAGTCTGAAGAGATATGTGCAATCTAAACCTGTAGTCTTTTCCCAAATATGCATGCAAAGTAGTTAATAAAGTTTCAATTATAAATTATACAAAGATGATCAGAAGTCCATATTTAACTATTCGAAGCAGCCTTTCTATTTTCCCCGGACCCCACTTGTGGGATTACACCGATGTTGTATTTAACTATCAGAATAATGTGTTGGGACTAAATAAAGGAGGACAAGTCTATTAACATAATGAAGTTGTAGCAACAAGGGTAAAGTGGTTAAGCATTGATTACTACAGTAACACCATGCACACATGCATGGGTGTGCAATAGACATATTTGCTAGTGTTTCTATCTACACATTTAGATGATTTGTGCATGTAGGATCAGGTTTGACAATTGAGTTAATATTGGATAATGGTCAACATTGTGCTCTTGTATAAGTTTCTCTTTCTTGACCTAGAGCTTACGTATTTGAGGTGTGGAACAATCTGCTCTTCCATGACAAGTATTGCCATGCTGAAGGCTGAAGCCTTGTGTAACCTATTTATTAGGGTTGACTACTCTTTGTTCGCTATGTAAGGTGCATGGTTGACTTTTTTTTTTTTTTGAGAATTAAAAAAAAAAAAGGTCAGCCATGCTCACATATTCATAAAACATCTACTTGATTTAATTGATTACATTGGAGTTAAGTATGCACAAATTTCATTTTGTTCAAGTTTTTTGTAGTGTAAAATGTTGCACTTTTATACGATTTCATGTGAAATATTCTATTTTAGGAAGATAGTATTTTGACATAAACCGTCAGGGGTTGGCCTGGTGGTAATAGACTTGAGCCTTGGGGTTTACTTCCTTTCAAGGTCTCAAGATCGAAACCCACTGGGTGCAAACAATTTCTGAGGGCCATCGGACTGGGTAAAACCTAAATTAACCGTGGTGCACTTGCGGGAAACTCCTTGCCGAGGGCCTGTGTACCTCTGGGATTAGTCGGGGCTGTAAGAGACTCGGACACCCGGTGCAAATAAAAAAAAAGTATTTTGACATAGTTTAAACTAAAAGTTCTCACTCAACCGAAAAAGAGCAAGTTGAAATGGATTTTTTTTTTTGTAGAACTTACACAAATAGTTATCGTCAATATTTGTCCTGCTTAAATTTGTTTGTCTTGTTTGACTTGACACTGAGTTAAGAAAGTAAAGAAGAATTTGAATCTTGTGGTTTTGAATTAAATATATGTTAGAATATACCAAAATTTCCTTTAATCTCATGGTCTAAAACATGCCACGTGGACAGTTGAAATTAAAGAATTGTCAAAAAAGGGAAGAGACATTTTTTTCTGAAACGGACAAAAAAGAAAGTAGAAAAACAAATTGAAATGGAGGGAGTAATGGATATGATCCCATAAAAGGTAAATGAACACTAAAAGAAAAAGTTAATTTATATTAGTAGCTCACCTGCACATACAGAGAATTTCTCCCTTTGCTCCAAAAAATATGACTTGCTTCTATCATAGAAACTAAGATTAAGATGTTTAAATAGATTGTATTGGGTTAGATAAGTGTTTTAAGAGAAACTTTCAAAGAAAAAGATAAATGTTTTACGAAATGTGAAAAGTTGGAGTATTTAATGAGTAGATGAGACTTTTTTTTTTATGATGAAATAATATGTTTCATTAAAGAGCATCATGGAGATCCAAAGTTACAAGTAACACACTGACAAAAAAGTGTATTTAGCTCAGTTCAGCCCCCATACAAAGTGTTAATCTAAACCTAGGGTGCTAACAAAGTGTAGAAAATGTCCATTACTAAGAACTGGGGCCAACTTTGACCAACAAAAAGGCTCAAGCATGCATTTAGCTTTAAGAGAGTGATTTAGAGTTGATTCAAGGAGCTTTAGCTTTGGTGACCTCATCAACTTACCATAAACTTCCAACATAAATGTGCCTGTCTCATGATCATTGGCATAATCCAACTCAGGCCAAAAAAGGTGCAAAACATGTTCCAAGCATCAGTAGCTATTAGACAATGCAAAATCAAGTGATTAACAGATTCCAGATCCTTGTTACATAGGTAACATTTGTTAACCAACTGAATTCCTTTCCTGTTAAGGTTGTCTAGTGTATGACAAGCTTCATATAAGGCAACCCAGTAGATGAGACTTTTGAAGGTGAAGTGGAGTTTTTTAAAAGACTTTGGAGGAGTTTCAGGGGCCATCAGAAGCAGAGGACAAATTTTGTTCGAATCCAAACAAAGACGGGACTTTCACAGTCAAGCCTGCCTATTTAGCAATGAGCAACCATGCTTATCAGATTATTGATTGGCCATGGAGGTTTATTTGGAAGACTAATGCTCCTGCAAAGTTTCTGTGTTTCACCTGGTTGGTAGGTAGAAAGACTGTGTCGAGACAAGATAGGTTGAGAAGAAGAGGATTCCAGTTATGTTCCAGATGTTTGTTCTGTGTCGAACACAGAAACTAATAGCCATTTGTTTCTTGATTGTTCTTTTACATATCAATGGTGGCAGCTGTTTCTTAATTTGGTGAGAACCAAATGGCGTATGCCTGCAAACACTGTGGATCTTCTTAAGAGCTGGAACACTTTGAGAGGCGTAGTTTGACAGAAGTAATGGTGGAGAATGGCGGTTGCTTGCATATGGTGGACAGTTTGGATAGAGAGGACTCCAGAGTTTTTGAAGATAGGGGCAGTCATATGCAGGATATTTAGTTGAAATGTGTACTTCTGGTGTAAAGAATGCTTTTTAGAGGAGGAGGTTTCTTTAATAGAATTGATAAACTGTTATTGTTTCTGGGCTTTTGAGTTCTGTCTAGTGGCTCTGCCCTAATGCTTTCAATACCAATATTTCCAATTATAAAAAAGTTACTTTTGAGTTAACAACCTCCTTTAAAGAAACAAATAACTTCCAAGCTTAAACATTATGCTTGAACTTATGGAGGGAGAAATGTTTCCATTAAGAAAGAGGTCACTTTCTTTTGAATGGCAAAAGAAAGGTAGGTCGAGCTATGTCTCGGAACTGATGGAGTCTTTTTGAAGGTTTAGTCAGATTTGAAACTAAGTATTAGAACAAGTAAAATGTATAAAGTCTGGCTTTATGCAAAACTCTGATCTAATACATTGCAGGCCCATGTCAGTTCTCTATTGTACGTGCATATAAGGGTTTTGGAAATCTGAAACTGATCTATGTGTCTTAAGCCATTTTATTTTAATCAATCTTACATTACTTAGAAACTCGGTTCTCTACAGTCTCGGCTACGTGCTTACTTAGAAATATGTAAAAAGTTTTGTAAACCTGGAGATGGACTAAAATCTGTGAAGTTCAACACATGTGGTTCTTAGTCCTTGCGCTACTTCCGTGGTAACTGGAAATTTACTTGATCAAGTCATCTTATAAGCAGCATATATGATTTGCTACGTGCTTTTGCATCAATTGGCTTTCAATTTTCTGCTTAGGTCCTTTTTATGGGTTTTACGTGCAAATGAGTACGATGAAGAGTAGAAGGGCGAGAAAAGGCTGTCCTGAAGCTGATTTAGAAAATAAGATTATAAGAAAACACAGCACTCCAATGTGTAGAATGTATTCTTGCAGAGATATTCTGTGCATTTGCTGCACCCGGATTATATCTGATCACATAACATCTTTCCTTATTCTCATGTCTATTTATTTCTATTTTCTGATTCATGTGTATCTGCTGTTCCTTAAATCATGTAGGCAAGGGTTATCGGGAAGTGAAATTAACTTTCTTAAGGAGGTAAATTGCAATTTCAATACCCCTTTATATTAGTTGGGCATGGATCAACAGCTTCATGTTTTTTGATCTTATACTTCATGCAGTGATACTTGATTTGTCAAGATTTATTTTTGGGTAATGTTTTCACTGGTTTGATGCTTCTTACAGAATAAGGAGGTACAATCGAAAATTCTTCACTCAGGAAGAGCATCAGAAAGTATTCTTGGTAGGCAAACATGTGTTCAGATTTTTTTAACTGTAGGATGATTGGTATTTGTATGTCCTCTGAGAAGCATTAACTAAGACTGATGCTTATTTGTACAAAAAAACTGTGACAGCTCTTGCAAAGATGACAAGACCATTGTATGCCAAACATCCGATGGCAAAGTTTTCCTGGACTGTTACAGAAGATACAGATACAGTAAGTTATCTCTCTTCTTGGCTCCCTTAATATCATTGGGGACCTTAAGTTTCAAGCATTTCATTTGAGATGGTATTTATAGAGAGACCCAATGTGGATTTAGTGGTTGTGTATATGCCTATATTACTTGTCACTGACAAATATGATGCTTTTCTGTATCTAGTCAAGGAGAAAGTTAAATTTTAGAAATAGATGAGCAAGGAATCTAAATACGAAATGTCTTGCTGATGCAATTTATTGGAGGGACTTGCATTGAATATTTTATTCTAGAGTACATGCCAATGATCTAGAATTGTAAATGAAGCTGCTACTGCTTTTATTGGATGTAAAGACCTTGTTAAGGTAGACTAAGTGATACCAACTTTCTGATCAGGAAAATGTTTTATTCGTTGTGGTTCATCGAATTATGTCAGTGCCTGGGAATAACCTGCAGGTGTCATATCTTCTTCTCCTTTATATATATTGTGTCTGGTGCAATCAATATCATCATGCAATGTGGGCTGCTTGTTTTTGTTGTCGAGCAACATAAGTTTTCTTAGTTTTTAAATAGTCAATGGGCTAGCAACAAACTTGCAGCTATGCATCAAAAGCTCCCCTTTTTTCCTTCTGTATTTCATGAATTAGTGAAGCTGAATGTGTCTTTTTTCTTTTCCCTTTTTGGATAAGGTTGAAGTGAGCATGTCGAAACTTGAAAGAGCCTCACTGTGACAAATGCTCATTCTTGGTATTATAAGCTCTAGTACTTTAGGTTTGTCAAAAGATTTCAATCCATACACTTGTTTCTCTTAGTTTTCCTTGTCATTCATGTTTAAATTTTGTACCATTCTTTTAACTTGATTGATCTTTCAATGTGCTTCTTTCTGGTGATCAAAAGCATTTCTTAATCTGTAAAATGGGCCACGTAATTGCCCTAGAGATGCATAGTAAAATTGTGGTTCTCATATTCCCATTGTTCTGATGTGTGTTTGTCCTGAACTGTTTACTTTCTTTAACAAAACCAGGCAGAATGGTATACTAGATGCATAGATGTATTAAACAATGTTGAGAAGGTATCTCAAGGAAAGGACATGGCTGAAGTTGTTCAGAACAAGGTTATGCAGGTATTACTTTACACCACTTTATTCTCTTCCACTTCCCCTGGATATGTCCCACTGATTGATCATTATAGAAGAGAAGTATGTTAAATGCTTCACCAACTATTTCTTTGAAAATCACATCTTGGACTATCTGAATCCTCTATTTGACTCTAGTTATTATGATACTCTGTTACTTGCAAGTTTCTGAATGGGAGAAATGGAGAACTGAAGGTTCGTTTTGAGAGAGAGTTAAAAGCTGGGCAATTTAGCGGTTTTCATGCTGAATGTATCACTGATACTTGGATTGGAAATCACAGGTTAGAATTTTACTTCCCCGCACTCACAATCTTTCATATTTATGATTTTTGTTTCATTTCGTATCAGGTGGGCTTTTATTGATTTGACTGCGGGCCCTTTTTCATGGGGACCTGCTGTGGGTGGAGAAGGTGTGCGCACAGAACTAAGTTTACCAAACGTGGAGAAAACCATCGGCGCAGTTGCAGGTATTAAAGTGGTAGACACATGTTTTTGTTCATTGCTGAGACTCGTAGATAGATCTATTGTATTTATGAAGTTGACTGGCGATGTTTTAGACGAGATTGTTTTTTCTCCCTGTTGTGTACATTGTACATAATGGTCTTGGTTGATGTACATGTTTTTGTTGTTCTTCTCTTTGATGCCTTCTCTTAGTTTATCAAGGCAATAAGACGACCCAAATAAAGTGGCAAGGATATGTGAAATTCATATAAGTGGCCTAAGTAATTTGGGATTAAAGTGTGGTAGCAGTAATTTTTATTGTACTTGATTTTTCAATGAGTAGACAGAGTCCTAACTCCTAATAATCAGAAAATTCAATAAGATTGACGAGAATATAGGTAGATGGATGTGGCAGTCACTTAACCACTTCAAGATGGTTCATAGGTAAAAGCTGCCTGGGGCTTCTTGTTGAAGAGAATGCATTGATTACCATATGCTGCTTGAGAAGTGGCATCCAACATATGAATGTGACTATCTTTTTATGAAGAGAAAATGGAGGCTGAACCAAGGGAAAATTATCTTTTTCCTTGTTTGTGTTGGCTGGGAAACATGAAAGGAAAGAATATGTTGACTCTTTCTCAGTGAAATAGATTATTAAGTTCAAGAGCTGAATTGTTCTCTTGTTTTTTGTTTCTTATCCTATGCTGAAACATAGCAAGTTAAAGTAGATTTGAAAAACTTTACCTCGGTGTAGAGCTACTACATAGGCTACGGTGGAGAAGGAGCTCAGGGTGGGTACCATTGAACGTACGTAAGCTTTGACTAGATAGGATGTGGATACATCCCGTGTAGAGGAGACATGTATACTACGATGTTCTCATGATGCTTTTGCACTTAATGATGCCATGCTTGGCATCATACTTATAGGAACCTTGCTTGTTTTAGATGTTCATTTGTTCATTCTATTATTGTTTGGGAGTCTATTATGGTTGATAAGGTCCATTGCAGTTGTGTGATTACTATTCATGGTGTAGACACCTTCATTGACCTTACATTGCAAGATATTGTGTACTTGGAGATCATAATCTACATGGATTGTGGTTGGCTTCGTGTCACACAACACTTGATTGCCATCCCAAGACTTTGGCAATTGGTGTTCCTTTAGATCTAGTATTACTTGGAAAGGTGTGAATGTCAATCTTAACGTACACTTGTATCCTGCATGAAGGTTAGAGGATAATTGTACGGGTTGTTTGTAATGGCCCAACTGCTAGTGATATTGTTCTCTTTGGGCCTAGGTCTGTACAACTTTAAAGCACTTCTTACTTTTATACCCAACATCTCTCCTATGTTTTGCCGATGTGAGACTTCTATCTTAAGATGAGTTGTTACATACACCCTCTCTATGGACTCAACGCTTAGGTTTTCCCCACCGCATGAGATTTCCCTAGATTCAGCACTGAGGTTTGTCTTGCCTTTCCGGGGTTTGCCTAAACTCAGTTGAACTCTAGCTCACATCGATAAGGTTGACACAAGAATGGCTCTGATTCCATCCGTAACGGCCTAGCCCACGAGTAATGTTGTCCGCATTGGGCCTAGGCATGCACATCTTAAAATGTGTCACTAGTAGGTAAGACCTGCTTACTTATATGCTCAACATCTCACTTGTGTTTTGCCGATGTGAGACTGATATCTTAAGATGGGTTGTTACATACACAGTATTTCATGCCCCTAGAGGGTACTCTAAGCGTGACCGACACTCAGAAACCATTGCTAGTTCCCAAGCGAACTACTTGGCTCAATTCACTCAAGGTTTTCCTTTAACAAAATAACTCAACATTCCAATCAATAAATAATAATCGTTTTCTCGAATTTTACTCTGAAAGAAAGACAAACTCTACTCTGACTCTATCTAACTCGGTCTATGAAGCCTCTATCAACTCATAAGAAGGTGCCAAGACAGGTCCAAGGCTACCTCAAGACAATAGGAAGAAATAAATTGAAATAAAAGGATCCATCCGAAAGCAAGAAGGTCTCGCCACTGTCTGAAGCTGAATAGATTTTCAGCAAAGCGTCTGTTGAGGATTTTTAATACCTGTATTTGCATCATAAAATGATGCAGCGTCGAGTGACATCAGTACATGAAATGTACGGTATGCAAGAGGGTAGAACAAAACTCAAGAAAAGCTCACTAACAATAGTAAGGCTCGACTTAACTCAATATGATTGCAAGTTAAAAAATATAAAACAATGCATTTCAAATCAGCTCAATCATATGCAATCTCAATCAAATCAAAATCAATTATCATCATTAGAGAGTTTCTTTGACTGACAACCATCATAATATGAGCAAGCGATGATATAATGCTTTGCATTGCCATTGTCGTAAATACCTTGCCAGAGTAAAGGACGATTCATCTCATTGGATCCACAATTAAAGTCCTTTTTTGGGACAAGAGAGGCTTGGCCTTTATTCTACGCTAACTGCGTAGTTTATGGGACTTGAGTTAAATTATACTATTTTCCAGATAAGTGCTAATACTTCTCCCAAAAACATATGCTCATATCTATTAACATTTCAAATTATCCCATGAAGACTCAATAGATCTTTTCCTCAATTAAATTTCATCTCAATTCATCAATACTTTCAATTACAAATCATATGCTCTTTCATTTAAAATATACTTTCGAAATTATGCACATCTCATCAAAACTCTTTCTAAATTACAATTCTTTCGAAATTATGCTCTTTCATTTAAAATATGCTTTCGAAATTATGCACATCTCATCAAAACTTTTTCTGAAATTACAATTCTTTAGACTCTGTAAAGTACATATGTAATATTAGTTCAAATCACTCTTTTTGTCAATGCATGAAAAACCATCATCTTTACTCAAAAACGTGCATAACCTTGATTTAAACAGCACTTCATTTGATGCATGAAAACCATGAATCTCAACATCAAATAATGCATGTGAAAACCATGATTATCAACTCAATTAAAGTTTGGAAAAATAGCCATAAATAACAATTCCAACTATATGGGAGATAAAAACAATAATAATAATCTTAATGCGTAGTTATATAGAACTCAATAAAATAAGGATTAACTTGACTGATATTCAAAACTAGATTTTACTCAATTTAATACTCATTCAAAATGGAAACTTAGATGTGGGATATGTGGATGAACTTGATCTAATGCTATGATAGCATTACATACCTGGGGAATTGATATCTCAATCGAAACTCGAAGAACTTTGGTGAAACGCTTGAATCCTAGCTTTTCTCCTCTCCAATTTTTCTCTCAAAGAAATCTAAGTGTTAATGAGAGAAAAGACCTATTGGGTATTTAAAAGGGTCTTATTTTAGTCCTAAAATGTCAAGGTTTAGACTTGAAAAAGGGTGGGAAAAGATCAAACTAACCCTGATTGAACACTGCCGAAGATGTCTATGAGGTCATCTATGGTCCGTAAAAACTTCTATGACCTGTAGAAGTCAATCATAGAAATTGGCCTGAGATTCAGGATCCTACAATTGATTCTACTGGCCCAAACTATGGCCCGTAGGTGTTTCTGTGACCCGTGGTTCAGTCTGTGGGAATTGGGACTCAAAAACTGACTTGAAGGACTTCTTCACAAGTTGGGAGTTACGGTCGTCAACCATTTACGACCCATGGGTAAGGCTTAGTCGATGCTGACCCAGGAAACTCTACTCGATAGAGTTTCACTGAAACGTTCATAACTTCTTACTCCAAACTCATAAGGCAATCTTGGTTGCGTTGGAAAGAGGATTAAGAGATTTTTTAATTTGATAGGATGTAAGCCACTAACTCTTTATATTTTAGGAGATATGGTCGTTTGAAGTTGACCCTTCTATGAGCTCATACGAAAACTTAGTCAATAGAAATTCTTTGGACTTGATTTGATGTAAAAAGATCCCTTGTGACCCTAAATCACATCTAATACACTTTTAAGTACTTAGGAATTGGTCCTAACATATATACATAAAATTTAAAGTCATTAGATCACCTAATTTTTTTAATAAAACTTATATCAAAACTCAATCGATAAGGAAGCTTTTAACTTAACTTTGCACGAGGGGGTTCTTGTAATCTTGATTCATCTCCAAATTTTTTTTTGCACTAAAGACGTTACCTCAACACCTATATTCAATTAAGAATCATTCGGTAAATACTTATACACATACGAAGGATGGCTTGATCTTAGCTAAAAAATATTTCGGGGTGTTACTTTTTTGGTCTATATTGCCATAATTTAGGGTGTACGAGCAGAGAATTCTATAATTAGTTGTCTAGTTTTTCATGAGTTCAAGAATGTACTCTCAAACGAAGTTGCAGAGAATCTTCACTTTGGGTGCTGCACCTGTGTTGACACGATATGGGTATGAGATCCGTTTGGGATATTGTCCAATAGAGACATTCGAGATGGATGGAATGATTTCTGATTTGAACTCATAAACAATAAAGAGATGCATCTGTACTTTTGCTAATAATTACAATTCTTGCATTTCTTTCCTTCCAAATATGCCACCATAGCTTGGGCATATTCCTTTAACTCTAATTTTTTTTTAATATTTGAATTATTATCAGCTGAAACTTTTGCACCTGTATTCATACCTAGATCCGTATCCTCTAATCTTAAAATTTACATCATGAAGATCTAATTTATAGATTTGCACCCGTATTAGACACTCGCATCCAAGTCCTATCAACTTAGGTCTCGAATGATTTATCAGTTTAACCCTAATGCGAAAGTAGTTTTGTAGAGATACCTTATCGTGGGACTCACCTATTTCTACTCTCACTCGAATCGTATGGCTCCTTTGGAACTAAGAGAATTAAAGGACTTCATTTAGGATTTTCTTGACAAAAGCTTCATCCCACTTAATGTGCCACCTTGGGTGCATGTGTGTTATTTGTGAAGAAGAATGGTTTGACGTGCGTACGCATTGATTATAGGTAATTGAACAAGGTAACATTCAAGAACAAATATCCTTCACCTCACATTGATGACTTGCTAGTTTTAGGGTGCAATATGTTTCTCTAAGATTGACTTGAGGTTGGGGTATCACTCATTGAGAATCAAGAAAGAGGATATCTCAAAGATTTCATATGCACCAGATATGATCATAGTGAGTTTCTTATTCATGTTCTTCGGGCTTACGATTCCCAGCTACTTTTATGGTATAACGAATAAGGTATTCATTGCATATTTTCAGATGTTCATAATCATATTTATTGATGATATCTTAGTCTACTCTCAGATCGAGTTGGAACATGACCAGTTCTTGAGGATTGTTTCACAAAAGCTTAGGGAATGGAAGTTTTACGCTAAGTTCTCCATGTGTAAGTTGTCTTGTCATTATGTCATTTTTGGGTCATGTGGTGACTATAGGATTTGAGTGGATCCGAAGAAGGATGAGGTAGTTCAGAATTGGCTAGGCTTGCTACTCTATTGAGATTCATGGTTTCTGAGTCTTGGCAGATTACTACATGTCATGATCCAATTTTCCTAAGTGGCCATGACACCAAACCCTAACCCTTTAGATGAACCCTAAAATCATGCAACATCAATTTAAAATAAAAAGCACAACAATAAGGTAGGTTCGATAAGATGCTGCTTATGATGAGTATTACCTTCATGATCATTAACTTCCAAGAATATGTGTTTGCCCTCTTGAGAATGTTTATAAAACCATGGAGTCATCAATTTCATTTAGAAACATGTCTATTGTAGACAATAGTAGTCAAATGGACAAATGGCGACCTTGGTGATTGCTTGAGACCATGGAGAGAGCATCATATTTGACAAACTAATCCATATTCCCTTAGAGCAACAAACTTTAGTCCTCCATTAGTCGGTTGTCACGAATGAAGACATTTTTAATAGGGATAATTACAGTGAAAGGCTATTCAACTAAAATAATTACCAAAAAGCCATTCGCTGTATAGGCATGTATAGTCAGTGTATTTTTTTTTATGTATAGTCAAGCTATATTCAATTTTTGATTGTATCATAATTTATATTTACTGTATAGCTCATGTATAAGTAATCTACATTGTTTAGTCAGTGTATAATTTTTATGACTTTTGACGATCTATATGGTATAGTCATGTATGTATATTTTTTATGATTTTGGGCCTTTTTTATTTAAATAAAAGAGGGTCATATTTGTTTTAATTTAATTAGTTTATTGTATATATTTGAAATTATTCATTTTTAATATCCAACTGATAAGGTTGCTAGGAAATGATTGTTACTGAGATAAGGGGCGGCACGCATGAGTTTTGTTCACTGGAGCAAAGGTATCACTATAGTGGTCATTTCCTGTAACTTGGAGATATTTTGATGTCCCAGATAGCTAAACGAAGATCTCGATACATGTCATCTTCCAATCATTGGTCTTGTACTCTGATCCTGCATAGTCAACAATAGTCAACAAAAATAAGTATTTGACTATTAAGGTTTTTAGACATTAGAGTGCAAAATGAATGGAATCTAAAACAAGTAAATGAAGCTGGGTGATTTTCACATATTACTTTTAACTTTAGTTTTGGATCGATTAACCAGGGTGACGATGGAAATGATCGAAGATTTAGGGATAGAGAAAAGGCTTTTCCTATCAGAGATATGGGTGGAACTAATAGAGAATCCATGCCAAAAAGGATGAAGCATTTGCGACATAGGCAAATGAGTACCAGATTGGACGGTAAGTTGTAGATGATGTGGTTCTTGCTTTCCAGTCTGATATTGAATACAATCACCATAATCAAAACTTTTTTAATCAATTAAGGTTTTCATTGATGATTACAAGGTCAACTTGGCTGTATACAAATGATATACCAAAAAGGAGAAACTGACAAATGATGGTTCTCTCCAAAAGACGCCCAATCCTCTATACAAACAGGAAGTACAGGTGCACCAAAAGAAAATAAGGGACCAGAGACTACTCTCAACTGAGCAAAACTCTTCTTTTCCTTTCTTTCCAAATGACCCATAAAAAAGCAGGTGGAGAAACTTTCCAAGCCTTTCGCCTTCTTCTTCTAGCTCCATTCTTTCAACGGAACATTAACTCCTCCACTGATTTTGGCATAACCCAGGACACACCAAACCAACTGAACATATTCCACCATAACCTCGTGGCTAGTTTGTATTATACTCCCTCCGTCCCATTTTATGCGACACCCTTTGACTTGGCATGGTGTTTAAGAAAAAAAGGAAGACTTTTAAAACTTGTGGTCTAAAATCATTCTTAGATATTTGTGTGGTTGAGAATCATTTCATTAAGGGTAAAAAGGGAACTTTAAAAGTAAATTGTTTCTTATTAGAGTAAGGTGACATTCTTTTTGGGATGAACCAAAAAGGAAAGGGTGCCACATAAAATGGGACAGAGGGAGTAATAGATTATGATCCACGGCTTTGCCTGCCTCCTTACATGGGAAACGTTAGCTTATGTGTAGACATCCTTCTGCTTCCTAAGGTTCTCTACTATCAAAATCACCGCTTTTAGTAGCTAACCATGTGAAGAAGCACACCTTCCTTCCTAGGCACCTCTGGTATCTATATCGCAATATATGGAAAAATATTCTCCGCCCTCACCAGAAGCTTCTCATAGATGGACTAGATAGAAAACACTTTTATTCCCAACTTCCAACTGAAAGCATCGGGTTTGTCGACTGGTTCACATTGCTTTTGGAGTAAATCTAGCAATCTCTTAAGCTCAGTCACCTCCCAGCCTTGGAAATTCCTCTTGAACCTCAAAATCCCAAGGAGTTCCGTCCCCTTTTGTCACCTAACTTGCTAAATAGATAACTCCCTTTGGCGTGGAACCCTATATAATACTAGGAATTCATCCTTAAGCATCAAACTTCCACGCCACTTTTGCTCCAAAAAACTAACTCTGCTCCTCTCCCCAACCTTAAATGTTATGTTATTGTCGAAAGCATCCTACCCCTTCATTATATTTTCTCCACACCAAACCTGAAAGGCATAGTGATCACTTTTTGTTCTCCATCGCCCTTCCATTTCTCCATATTTCCCCCTATCACGCTTGTCCATAAAACTTCTCCCTCCACCCCAAATCTCCATAACCATCTAACTTGAAGAGCTTTATTGAAAGTCTTCATCCCCAAGTCTTTCCCATTGTTTAGGAGATGTTACAGAGTCCCATTGATCTAAGTGAAAACATCTTTGCTCTATCCGCATCCCAAAGAAAATCTCTTTGCAAGCTCTCTATGTTACCTATCCTTAAAAGGTGCATTGAACAAGGACATGTAATATGCAGGGATACTCGATAACGTGCTCTTAATAAGCACTTCTTTGCCTCCTTTGACAAGTACCTTTTCTGCCAATCTCTTCTCTACCTCTAAATGACTTGATTCCAAACAACGAGATCCTTGTTCGACGTGTCAAGAGGTAATCCTAGGTAGGTAATAGTCCCTACCCTGCTCTACAAAACTTGGGCAAGCATGCCCACTGAACCAACGACTATGATCTCGCATTTGTTGAGGTTAATTTAAAGCCCTAATCCACCTGGAACCAAAGAACACTTGTCCTAAGTAGTCCAACTGGGTCCTTTCAGCTTCGCAAACCACCAAAGTATTATCTGCAACTAAAAAATTGGTGATGACATGGCCTGTCGCGACCTGAAGTTCAGGTGTGATGACACTCACCTAACCCACCAAGGTGAGTTAGCCCAAATATGAACAATCCAACATTATGATAAAAGTGTAAGATAACACAGACTAATAATAGTAGATAAGCATAAGGAAATCTAACTAAAATCATCACGGAATTGGTGTCACATGTACAAGCCTCTACATAACAATACTCAAAAGAAGACACAAGTCTCAATGTCTAGTCCTCAAATAGAACATAATATAATAAAAAATCCTCGAGGGTCTGCCAAAGAGACAAGCAACTACCTCTCAAGAAATCCTAAAGCTTGATCCTGACACTGGAAAGTCTATTAAGAGAGACTGGGCTCACAACTTACAAAAATGTAGCAATGGTTGAGCACCAAACAACACGACACTCAGCAAATAGAAACTAAGCCAAAAGTAAAGCAATGGAGAACACAAATACTCTTATCCACCCAACCACATATCGCCGAACTACACACCTGCACTCAGAAGAGTCCCAGCACAACAACAATACATGTATACATAAACATATTATAGAATAATATTTCAGAATATGCAATTGATTTCTAGAGTCAAGTAATACAATGGTCCATTGTTAATATAAGCAATCACAGTATCCACATAGTCCAGTCTTCATGTACTAGACTCAAGCTATCAACATATATCACAATCTTTCTATAGTTCTATCTTAACAATGCACAAGATTCTAAGGCATTCACAACATCACACGTAGCACATACAACAACTTCAATAAAAGAGTGATATGGAATGGAGTGAATGATATGAAATGTAAACAATCGGATGCAATGTCAAGTAATCGTAATGCATGTCTGTCCTACGATACACATCCGCTGAGAACCTTAGATCGGAACCCATGGGGCCCTCACATGGACCATGTACCCGTGAACATTGGCGGCAGAGACCCGACCATTGCTCACACGATCGGCAGAAACTTCGGCCATATTATTCGTCAGAATATTACCTCGGCTCACCGGCAGAAACCTTGGGTAATCATTGACGGGCAGAAACCTCGGTCACCACTCCACATGTTACCACCTTGCACATCTCTCGGTTGTAGCCATCACAAGTATCAATGCACAAGTAATACTGAATGCAATGCACACAATCTCAATATCATCACAATTACATAGTCGTAATATCATCCAAATCTCAATGTTGGTACCATCTAAAAATCAATTCCCGATAATTCACAAGTTCACAAGTATCACGAACCCACAATTATTTCACAAGTCAAGGTTTCACAACGTGAACAACTACCCAATCCGAAATCCCATGATCAAAGCCTACAATAATATAATTATAGTCCATTTCATGCCACAAGTCACCCTAACACGTTCACATAGGATAATACAAGGTTTAATCATACTTAACAAAATGTTAGAAGTCCACTTGTCTTAATAGAAGTCTCAATCAAGTCAAATTCACGTCTTTTCCCCTTCCACGGTAATCCATATCACCAGGATCTAGTCAAATATAGCATCACAATCACATTACGAAAATAATGACACTAAAATCAAGTAATTCGGGTGAAAAGGGCAGAATGGTCCAAAAATCTCATACTAAAAAAGGTTCCCAAAATCTGAAAATTTTTACATGAAAATGTTCCCCAAGTAATAAGAAATCTAATGGCAAAAATCATTTTGAGAAAGGAGTTGAAATGATCTCACAATCGCCATTTCTGTTTCAAAAATCAACATCCGAGAAAACCCCAATTTCTTCAATTAACAATCCCAATTTCCATGTTAAAATCACAATTTAATCAATGAGAATTGAAAATATAGGTTAGAAATATGTTACCCAATAGTCTTTCCTTGAAAATCCTTGAAAATTCTCTCAAAATTCGAGCTTAAAGTATTAAAAATGGTGGAAAATGATGAAACTCGACATTTTAAATCATAACATTGTTTCACATATTTTTGTACTCCATGAACACGGAGAATTACTCGCGGACGCGGAGGCCAGCTTAACCCAATACTCCCCGACGAGGAGGACAGGCAACACAACTTCCGCAAACGCGGAGGACTACTGAAGTGGCTACACCAAATATCAACAATTTTTCAGCACCAAAAATAACATAATGGACCCTCGGGATTTGTTCGGAACCCCGTGAACACAAATCAGTCATGCAAACCTACTGGAAACGACGTTTCAGACTCAGTGGAATCATCAAAATTCGAGTTTGAGGCCTCCTTGGCCTGGAACCTGATAAAACTAAGAACTAGTTAAAACTCAAAATACCCATACCGCCGTTGGAAACTCTAAAAATTACAATAAGACAATTTCTAACATTAGTTAGGCCTCCTTGGCCTGGAACCTGATAAAACTAAGAACTAGTTAAAACTCAAAATACCCATACCGCCGTTGGAAACTCTAAAAATTACAATAAGACAATTTCTAACATTAGTTAGGCCTCCTTGGCCTGGAACCTGATAAAACTAAGAACTAGTTAAAACTCAAAATACCCATACCGCCGTTGGAAACTCTAAAAATTACAATAAGACAATTTCTAACATTAGTTAGGCCTCCTTGGCCTGGAACCTGATAAAACTAAGAACTAGTTAAAACTCAAAATACCCATACCGCCGTTGGAAACTCTAAACATTACAATAAGACAATTCCTAACATTAGTTTCACCACCCGAAATCACTGGAACTGTCAAAATCTCGATTTGAGCTTCCGAACTCCGAATGTTGACCAAAGTCAAACTATGATCCAAAATCAACTGAAAATGCAACTTTAGGTCTAAAATCTCCATTTCAACTTCAAATTCAGTTCCGTAAGTTTACTAGACCAGATTCAGCATTTCGGAGCTGATGGAATCGACAGAATTGAACTTTCGGTCCAAACTCTTCGTTTTAACTCCAAACTCAGTCCCGTCATTCTCCTAGACCAATTCCTGTATAAGATGACCTCAAAACTCAAAATTTCAAACTTAAAGCCTTTAAAAAATCTTTCTTTAACAAAAACCTATCTTTTTACAAGGTTTTCAAAATCCGACTTTTAGACTCGACCAAAAATGACTCAGGACAACTTTTGGGAAGGGCAAAACAGTAATTTTATCGAGAATGCCAAAATGACCTTCAAGGTCATTACATGGCGCCCCCACCACTAACCGCAGTGTTGAAACCTTTGATATGTCTGTTCAAGACAACTCTATTCATCATCCTACTCAAAGCTTTCATCACCAAAATGAAAATCATAGGTGATAATGGATTCCCTTGCCTCAAACCCCTCGTGCTACGAAAAACAACATGGATTGTCATTTACCAAAATCGAGTATGTCCAGAATAGATGCAAAACGGGACCCACTTCCTCCATTCCTTCCCAAAGCCTATCTTCAACAAAATGGAATCCAAGAACTTTCAATTTACATGGTCATAAGCCTTCCAAAGTTCTAGTTTGCAGAAAATACCCGCACATTCTGTTTCTCGAATCTACCACTTCATTAGCCACAATTTTTTTTTTCTTTTGAAATTATCATTAGCTACAAAAATTGCATCCACGATCTGTCTTCCTTTGACAAAAGCATTTTGCGATGAAGAAACTGTCTTTGCCAAAACTCTCTTAAGTCTATTAGAAAGCACCTCAGAAATAATCTTGTAGATGCTCCCACTAGACTTATAGGTTTGTAGTCCCTGATGCTAGAAGCCCCTTCCTTCTTAGGAATGATGATAATGAAAGAAACATTTAAGCTCCTTTTGGAATCACCCCTTTGCTGAAACTCACTAATGGTACTCAAAACATCAAGTTTAATGTTGAAAGAATGCCAGAGTGGAGTAATGGGATGAGCGGTTGGTCATTTGCATCCAGTGAACGTCAGATTCTAGCTTTAGTGGTCCTGAACCACTCTGAGGATGTTCAATATTGTATGGAGATTTGTCACGAAGATACTAGTTGAAGAGACCAGTATGTATTTTGTGTATATTGACTTAAAAGACGTGTGTGCTGTGATCTTTCCCTTTTCTTTGCCAATCCTATTTTGTGGACTATCTAATTGGATAGTCATGAAGTCTCGTGAGAGGTCACCTCACACTCAGACGAGATGTTGTAGAAACTATCCAACGTCTCCTAGAGTGAGAATCAATGGACTGTCTCTTTGTCGTTACTGCTGATTAAGATTGTTGCTAATTCGCATAAGAGAATCAATTTGATTCTTTAGGGTCTACACTGGATCCAAGTCGCTTGCAATATCCTGATGATTTTTCAGCAAATGAATATTATGAAACAATATCAGCAACGAATGTGGTTCGTGTATAATGCTTTAGCCTTAGTCCGAACTAGCAATAGACTTTGTAGACCAAAGAGATTAAGTAATTTCAGATCTAGCCAGTTCAAGAGGAGATCACATAGTTGTACGTTTTCATCCATGTAGAACGTCAATTCTGCTATACCAGTATTGTTTTGAGAAAGTGGTCACTATACCTTTGTTGTGGGATTGCACTAGGCATGTTGTTGTTGTTGTTATTGGTCACTATACCTTTGATCCACGAACTGCAGTTGCAGTGAAGTGCCCCAGAAGCAGAATTTTTAATGTCATACAACTTCACACTGGTAATTGTAGATGTTGAAAGAGTAGAGGGTGGAGAAAATATGTTTCTTGAATCAAATAACTAAACAAACGTAGAAGGAAACCAACTCAAGCAACAACTTCACAGCGGTAATTGTAGATGTTGAAAGAGTAGAGTGTGGAGAAAATATGTTTCTCGAATCAAATAACTAAACAAAGAATAGAAGGAAACCAACTCAAGCAAAATAGGGAATACAAAATCAAATTCAAAATCTGGGGAGAGAAAAAAATAAAGAAGTAAAGAAGATATGAAGAGCTAATGAGAAATATTGAGTTCCAAGGATGTTGAGGGGTTGGAATGAAGCTGAAGGTCTTGACGACTCTAGTAGAGGTTAAAGAAATTACCGGCAGGCTTCTAGGAAAATAAGTTTTCGAAACCCCGCATATGAAACATTAGGCAATTCTCACATTGGAAAGAGAGAATATTGAAGTGCTATATAAGCTAGAACACAAGTTCACATGTTTTTGGGCTCAATGATGGCATAGCCTAAGAGATAAATCTGTGGGGTTTGTTAGGCCAAAACGGACAATACATGTCATGGATTGGGTTGTGACGCTAGGCTACTTGAGAAGTAGTTGTGCAGATTACTGAGGAGAAAAACACATCAAGGAGAAGCGTTATAGTGGAAAAATATGGGAGATCAAATTACAAATGATTCTTGGGTGATGTAATGAATTTGTGTGGTGTTAGCATGTTGGAAAGGAATAATGAAGGGAAGGCAAGTTCGTTATGGTGTGGGTGAGCAATGAGCTCACTAGGTATATTGAATATTAGTTCCAAAAGGATCATTTACAAGTGGGAGGAAAATTGAGACTAATTATAAAGAAAATACAATTTTAGAGTAGGAGAGGGGTGAGAATAGGATTACGTGGAGGGAACTTGCTTCTACAATGTTATTGGGTTCTTGACATGGTTTGCCTTTGAAAAATAATTTTGATGGCGACAGTTATTGTAAAATAAGTAGAATAATGGTGAGTTTTATGATGTATGTGTGAAGAGAATGGAGAAAATACAGTGTATCTACTAGTATACTGCTATGGGAGCTAGCTAATCTTTTAGTTGTTTACCGTCAGTTGGATGTTGACGCAGATTTTGCTGGCAATAATTGCAAGCTGGAAGTTACAAAGGACCGGGAGAGGGGACATAGGCTAAGGAGGCAGCACTTCTTTGCCTTTTCTGGACAAGATAGAATGACATAGCAGATTGCTTTGTAGCATACAGCATGATATGAAAACTATTAGAAAATAACTTTTGGTGGAGTTGTAAAGAGAGTTCTTTTTCGTATTGATTACTGGCCTGCTATGATAGATTGGTGATTGACATGTAACCTTATGTTGTATACTTTTTTCCATCTTCTCAATGCGTTAGAAAGTGAGTATGTGATCTATCAGAACAAAGAAAATCAGTTTCAATGGTATAAATTTTAACTTTTCAGCTGGCTTCTTTGAAGCAAGCCATTCAGTTCCACGGAAAAGGTCTCGCTCCATTTGAGTTAATGAAAATTTGAGTCTTCATTCTCAAAATATAGGAGTCTTTCCCTTCTCAATTTCTGTTAAAATCTTTTCAGGTTTGCTCTATCTCAAAACAGAGACGTTTATGCTTTCTTATTTTGTGCTTCTTTGTTTCCTTTCAGAAATTTCAGAAGATGAAGCTGAAAATCTATTGCAAGAGGCAATTCAAGAGAAGTTTGCTGTATTTGGTGATGTATGATATACAAAATAGTTAAATTTGTATATACAACATAGTTACTTTAATTGTTAATTATCCATTATCATGTTAGTGATTTCTGCTTTTTCAATATTTTTAGTTAATTAATTGGTCAAGAGATATCTTAGAAGTGACTGGAGACTAGAAGTTTTATGTGGGCAGAAAAGCCCCAGGAGGAATAGCTGCGCTAACAAAGGACATGGTCATGTCTTCTTTCTAAGTTGCCTTCTGGGAAAGAAAAGTTGATTACTTTTTCACATGAATAGTGATGAGGGTAGAATGAAAAAAGGAGAAGGTTTTTGTTTGATCAGAAACCAGTCGAAATATTTCATAGACGGAACAAGGTTGTGCTCGATCAAGATGCATTTTGAAGTCTAAAAAGCAACATTTAAGTAAAAAGTGGAAAGAAATGCATCACAATCCCTTACCGTACGTGGTCTTCATTTTACTTTTTTTTTTCCTCGAAAATGGTAAGGTTGTATTCTTTAGCATTAAGATTATGCTGGCTACTCCAAAAAGAGTTAATAACAGATTTCCTATCAAATCTTTAATCTGATCTATATCATCGATACAAAGTGTGAGAGACCACTCAAATGTTGCCCCAAAATGCTTTAGAAACGTCCACAGCCATATGGAAGACTCCGGAATTCTCTAGAATTCACTAGAGATATGTGGATCTTTAAGGAGAAGACTGGAAGCTTCCAGAGCATTCAAGATAGGTGTATAGAATTCTTGCCTTTGCAAATATCTTAGATATTTTGGTAGAGTTTTCTAGAGACTCATTTGTAGCCATTTGATCAATGATCCTAGCCGTCCAATGAGAAGGTGGAGTAGTATAAATACCACCCCATAGCATTCATTTTCACCATCCAAGCAAAGCAAGTCACAAGCAAAGTATTGTAAAGCATCCAAGATCTTAATACAAAATTTCTTTCTTTGTTCCTCAAGAGATCAAGTTCCTTCGTAAGATCTTTAGCTTAGTCTTTCAACGTTCTGCTAAGAGTTAAGAGTTAGGCTGACTAGCAACTTGGGAGAAAAAGTTTGCTAGGCCGCACTGTACGTTGGAATTACGACCAAGTCCATGACAATTGGTATCAGAGCAAAGGTTTGAAGACCGTCGGAACATCGAGAGAGATGGAAGGTGGAAGCGAGACTACCCAAGGATGAAAGGTAATCGAGAAGAAATCCAAAGGCCAGAGATCTCAGTCGAGGGAAACCATGGAAGGCTTCGAGATACGGCTAGCCAAGGTGGAGCTGGCAATAGTCGATGGGGAGGAAAAGTTCGAGGAGGTTGAACAGAGCATGGATGGGTTGCGGGAGGAGATGCAAGCCGCCATGAACCAAGTCCTGGCCCAATGTCTCGATAACGTGAAGGCCACGGAAGAGTCTCATAAGGCGGAGATTTCTTCGATCCGGGAAGAGCTAGGAAGGATCTTGCGCAAGCTGGAAAGCACGGAGGAGGAACTTAACTTGTGCAAGAGAGCCCTTGCCCAAGGAAGTCCATCTACATTCGAGGTAAGGACGAACCCTTCTAAACTAGATGTTCCACGACCCAAGTCCTTCAAAGGGTCAAGAAATGCGAAGGAGCTGGATAATTCCTCTGGAGTATGGAACAATACTTCAAGGCGCTCGCCATGACTCACGAAGCGCTAAAAGTGGATATTGCTAGTCTCTACCTCGAGGACACCGTGATGGTATGGTGGAGGAGGAGACAGGGGGACATTGAAAGAGGCACCTGCTCTATTGGCACTTGGGCAGAGTTCAAGGCGGAACTCAAGAAGCAGTTCTACCCCAGCAATGTGGAAGAAGAGGCTCGAGTAAAGCAGAGGCGACTGCAACACAAGGGAAGCATCCGGGCGTACATGAAGGAGTTTACTGAGGTACTTCTTGAGATCCCAGACTATCCTGACAAAGAAGCTTTCTTTGCCTTCATGGATGGGTTACAACAGTGGGCCAGGCTTGAGATCCAAAGACGAGGGGCTCAAGACTTGACCACCGCCATTTCCATTGCCAAGTCCCTTATCGAGTTCAAGAAACCGGAGAAGCCTAAGCCAAAGGATAAGGGCGGCAAGGGAAAGAGTGGGGGAGACCCACATCGGGGCAAAGAGACGACCGATAAGGCAAAGGGATCCAAGGAGCACAAAGCTGGCGAAGACCCCCGCTCAAATGCTTCTTTTGTGAATGACCACATAAGGCAAGGGAATGCCCAAGAGGTCCAAACTCTCAGCATTAATCGAGGAGTGCGAACGGGAGGAAGAAATGATAGGAGCCCTACGACTCTTCAGTGTGATCAAGGCAAAGGTGGAGGTGCCCAAGAACGAAAAGAAGGGGAGGTTGTTTGCGGAAGCCAAGATCGGAGGGCACACCATGAAGGCACTAGTTGACACGGGAGCCACCAATAACTTCCTCACCCTGCAGGAAGCCAAGAGGATGGGCATCCTCTACAAAAAAGGACGCGGTTGGCTTAAGGGAGTCAACTCGGAATCGATCTAGACCTTTGGAGTTGCTCTGAATGTAAAGGTCAGTTTGGGAGATTGGAAAGAAGTTACTCATGTCTCGGAGGAATTTAAGGACGTGATGCAACCTAAGTTGCCGAAGAGGTTACCACCAAAGAGGGAGGTGGATCACAAAATAGAGCTGGTACCAGGTGCCACCCCGCCAGCAGCAGTGCCATACCGCATGGCGCCTCCGGAGCTTGAAGAATTAAGGAGGCAGTTGAAGGAGTTGATAGACATGGGTACATTCGTCCATCAAAAGCACTCTATGGAGCCCCGATCTTGTTCCAGAAGAAGCACGATGGATCGCTTCGGTTATGCATCGACTAGCGGGCGCTTAACAAGATCACGGTCAAGAACAAGTACTTGATCCCACTTATTGTCGATCTCTTTGATCAACTTGGCCAAGCACGGTGGTTCACCAAGTTGGATCTACGTTCGGCTATTACCAAGTAAGGATTGCCGAGGTAGACGAACCAAAGACAATTTGTGTCACCAGGTATGGTTCGTACGAATTTCTTGTCATGCCTTTCGAACTCACAAATGCACCACCAACATTTTGCACCCTCATGAACCGTGTCCAACAATCGTTCTTGGATAAGTTCGTGGTGGTGTACTTGGATGATATTGTCATATATAACAACACTTTGGAAGATCATGTAAATCATTTAAGGCAAGTCTTCCAAGTACTTCGGGAGAACGAGTTGTACATCAAGAAGGAGAAATACGCATTTGTTCAACGGGAAGTCACCTTCTTGGGGCACATTGTTGGAGAGGGCAAACTACGGATGGACGAGTCCAAGGTTCGAGCCATACAAGAATGGGAGCCACCAAGGAAGGTGCCAGAAATTCGTTCTTTCCTTGGATTGGCCAACTATTACCGGAAATTCATCAATGGCTATTCTGCAATAGTTGCTCCCCTCACCGACCTGTTAAAGAAGAACCGGACCTGGGATTGGGACGAGAAGTGCCAAGCAGCATTCGAGAATCTGATTGAAGCCGTGATCCAAGAGCTGGTGTTGGCCTTACCCGACCACACCAAACCATACGAGGTACAGACGGATGCTTCAGACTTTGCACTAGGGGGGGTCCTAATGCAAGAGAGTCATTTGGTAGCGTACGAGAGTTGTAAGCTTAATGATGCGGAGAAGCGCTACATGGTCCAGGAGAAGGAAATGACGGCCATGGTGCATTGCCTGAGAATATGGAGACATTATTTGCTTTGCACAAAGTGCGTCGTAAAGACGCTTCCTTAAGCAAAAGAAGCTGACACCAAAGCAAGTAAGGTGGCAGGCTTTCTTGGCCGAGTTTGACTTCGTGATGGAGTGCAAGCCGGGCAAGGGGAATGTTGTGGCTGACGCACTGAGCAGAAAGGCCGAACTTGCCTCCATCACTAGCCCAAGTTTCCCTTTGGTCATTGCGATGGTACGGTGGAGGAGGAGACAGGGGGACATAGAAAGAGGCACCTGCTCTATTGGCACTTGGGCAGAGTTCAAGGCGGAACTATTAGAGCAGGACCCACAAGCTAAGAATTTGATGGGTTTGGCAAGTTAGGGGAAGACGCGCCAATTCTGGCTCTAGGATGGGGTGCTCATCACCAAGGGAACTCGGGTATACGTGCCAAAATAGGGAGGCTTAAGGAAGGAGATCATAAAGGAGTGCCACGACTCAAGGTGGGCAGGTCACCCTGGAGTTCGACGGACGACGACACTCATCGAGCGAGCTTACTATTGGCACCAGATGAGGGATGATATGGAGCTCTATGTGAAGACTTGTCTTGTGTGCCAGCAAGACAAGGTGGAACAACGTCCTGTTGCTGGTCTATTAGAGCCATTGCCCATTGCCCATTGCCGAAAACCATGGGAGATTTCCATGGATTTCATCACTTGCTTGCCGAAGTCAGAAGGTTGCAGCAATATCATGGTCGTCATGGACAGATTCAACAAGTACGGAGTATGTTCATACCAGTCTCAACCAAGTTCAATGCCGAGGAAGCTGCATGATTATTTGTCAAACATGTGGTGAAGTATTGGGGCATACTAAAGACGATAGTCAGCGACCGGGATACGTGCTTTACAAGAAGGTTTTGGATGGAGCTCTTCAAAATCATGGGGTTCGAGCTCAACTCTTCTACGAGCTCAACCCTTCTACAAGCTTTCATCCACAAACAGATGGCCAAACTGAGAGGGTGAATGCATTACTGGAGCTATATTTGAGACAATGCATTACTGGAGCTATATTTGAGACACTACGTAAGTGCCAACCAAAAGGATTGGGCCAAGCTTCTAGATCATCGCCCAGTTTTCATACAACCTACAGAAAAGTGAGTCGACTGGGTCAAGTCCATTCGAGCTAGCAACAGGGCAACAACCAATGACGCCACAAACCATGGCCATTAGTTACAAAAGACCGAATCCTGCAACATACAACTTTGCCAAGGAATGGCACGAGAAGTCCGACTTGGCAAGGGCATACTTAGCAAAGGCCGCGCAGAAGATGAAGAAATGGGCCAATGCTAAAAGGCAACACTTGGAGTTCGAGGAAGGCGACCTAGTCATGGTGAAGCTCCTTCCTCATCAAAGCTGAAGGTTCGCCAAGGTACACAAAGGGCTAGTAAGCCGCTATAAGGGGCTATTTCCCATCGAGAAACACATCAGTAAACTAGCCTACCGCCTGACCTTACCCTCGCACTTGGAGATGCATCATGTCTTTCACGCGAGCCTGCTGAAGCCATACCATCAAGATAAGGATGACCCAAGCCGAGGTGAATAAAAGAGAGCACCCACAGCCATCACCACGGTGCCTGAGCGAGAAGCTAAGGACCCACAGCCATCACCACGGTGCCTGAGCGAGAAGCTAAGGAAATTCTTGCGCACCGAGTCATTCTAAGACGCAGGAGTCATCCGAGCTACACGGAGTACTTTGTAAAATGGAAAGGATCTCCCGATAGCGAGGCAAGCTGGGAATGTGACCATGCATTATGGGACTACTAGGACCTGACTGAGGCATACAAGAAGGAAGCGCCGAGGACGTCACCACATTGAGTGGGGGAGGATGTGACGGACTGCTCAAATTCTGCCCCAAAATGCTTTAGAAACGTCCACAGCATGTGGATCTTTAAGGATAAGACTGGAAGCTTCCAGAGATTCAAGATAGGTGTAGAGAATTCTTGCCTTTGCAAATATCTTAGATATTTTGGTAGAGTTTTCTAGAGACTCACTTGTAGCCATTGGATCAAATTGATCCTAGCCGTCCATTGAGGGGGTGTAGTAGAAAAAATACCAGCCCATGACATTCATTTTCACCATCCAAGCAAAGCAAGTCACAAGCAAAGCTTTGTAAAGCATCCAAGATCTTAATATAAAGTTTCTTTCTTTGTTCCTCAAGAGATCAAGTTCCTTCATAAGATCTTTAGCTTAGTCTTTCAACAAGCTGCTAAGTGTTAAGAGTTAGGCTGACTAGCAACTTGGGAGAAAAAGTTTGCTAGGCCGCACGGTACGTTGGCATTACGACCAAGTCCATGACAAAAGATGTTTACACCAAAAAAGTAAAGATACTATACACTTACATTTAACTTTGTGGACGGAATTGAATTTATCTTCAAAATATTTTCCATTTCTTTCTTTCCAGACTAACAACCAAACACATGATGGAATTAGCTTCACCATCTCTTTTGACTTTTACTGCCTCCGCTCCTAATCTAGCAGCTCAATAGATCTGATGTATGTTCTGGCATTGTCCTGATCATGCTTGTGATGTTGAGAAACAAGTTCCAAATTTGCTCTGTTTACAATCCAGGACGAGATGGTTATTTGTTTCCCCCGTCGAGTTGCACAAAAAACACCTAAGGATCAGCTGTCTGCCTTTCTTCTGTAGAACTTCTTGTGTTAAGATGCTCTCTTTATCACTAACCAGGTGAAACATTTTACTTTTGTAGGAATGTCATTCTTCCAAAAGTAATTTCAATTATATTTTGGGCTCCTCTGTCATCTCTTTTAGTCCTCTTTTACAGGCATAGTTGACTGAGAAGACTCCATCCTTGCTATGTTTCCACAGGATCTTGTTTATGGCTGTTGTGGTTATAGTCATTACAGCTAGTTTTCCTAGTAGCATTGCCACCCTCTCCACCTCCCAGTCATTCAGTAGTTCTTCTAAAAGATATGCCCCTCCCCTGTTCTGTCCAACAGTCACTCAGTTTATCATCAGGGTTCTCACAGATTAGAAACAAATCTGGAAAGATTTCCCTGAGAGAGGTTTGGTCCATCCAGCCATCTTTCCAAAATTTAGTTTGTTTCCATTGCCCACCTTAATATACATATTTCCTTCCATTTGTGGCCATAGGTTCCTGATTGTCCTCCATACCCCCACCTCATATGGTTCATACTTCAGAGGTTGTTTCTGTACACCAGGGGTTTAGTTCTCCATGTTTTGCTACTATAACCTCCTCCTCCCAAAGAGTTGCATCTTCCTCTGTGTATCTCCACAATCATTTCATCACAAGGCTTTCATTTTGCAGTCTCAAATTTCTGATCCCTAAACCCCCTGTCTTTGCTAAGAAGTACATTCTTCCAGCTGACTAAGTTATAACCCTTTCCTTCGTCATTACCTTTCCATAGGAAGTTCCGTCTAAGATTGTCTAGTTTTTTCACTACCTTTCATGGGATTGGGAACAAGGACATTACATCGGTTGGCAAAGAGTCTAGAACAGAGTTAATGTGGATCAGTCTACCCCCTAGGGATAGGTACTGTGCCTGCCTAGAAAAGAGTTGTCCTAGGCATGAAATTTCAACTTAGGAATAATATTACAGGTTCAACAGTCTGTAGATTTGTTTGAGGATAATGAATATTATGAGTGCTCAGTCTAATTTGATTACTCTGCATCCGCAAATAAAGAATAAAAAGTGGTTACTGATTCTCACTTGTCTTCTAATTTTTTTTCTTCTTATTTTAAATACCAAATATTGTCTTCAACTCCTTTCTACTTTTAAAGCTTTGTATGAACTCCCCTTTCTGTTGTCTGCGTTTCCTTTTTTCCCTATCTTTTCCTTCTGAGTTAGGGTGATTCTGTTTTGTCATTTAATGTACGGATGCTAAAGTCTGATATTGGCTGTGCTGTTATGTAGGTCCAGAAAGATCATCAAGCCATTGATATTCTTTTAGCTGAAATAGATATATATGAACTATTTGCTTTCAATCATTGTAAGGGAAGGAAGGTCAAGCTTGCCCTTTGCGAAGGTAACCCCTTGTCATTTGTTGTAGAATCCTGCATGGTTTATATGAAAATTGTTGTTTTGCTATTCAGTTTGCTTTCTATTAAAGCTTGGTAACTATCTGATTAACTAAGTATCCGGTGTTGGTTTTATCTAGGTTTTCCCTGTTCTTTTTGAAATCTTTCAAACTGTTTTTCATGAGTTAATCTTTATTTGAGGAAATTCATGAGTGTTAATCATCATACCAGAGCTTGACGAGAGAATGCAAGATTTGAAAAATGAGCTGCAATCTTTTGAGGATGAGGGGTCAGATGAAAGCCACAGGAGAAAGGCTGTAGATGCGCTGAAAAGGATGGAGAACTGGAACCTGTTTAGTGAATCTTATGAGGTATCTTACTTTTTGTTAAGTCGTATTCAGTAACTTCTATGAGAAGGCTAAACTATTCTTGCTGTTGTGAAATTGTTCTTTTGTCCAAAAAAATTGCCAGTGCTTATAGTTGCATTGTTTCTTTCACATGGAATGGTGATAAGACATGAGACTGATATTGATCATAACTGCTTAAAACTGTGGTCATGCAGGATTACAAAAATTATACAGTTGCTCGTGACACTTTCCTTGCACATTTGGGGGCAACCTTATGGGGGTCAATGAGACACGTCATTTCTCCATCACTTGCTGATGGGGCATTCCACTACTATGATAAAATATCTTTTCAGTTGTTCTTTATCACACAGGAGGTATAATTTGAATTTGAATTTAATCTAACAACATTGCTTAATACTTATGAACTCTATGCGTTTGTGCAGAAATTTAGAAATATTAAGCAGTTACCTGTTGACCTCAAGACTATCATGAATGGTCTTTCATCATTGGTGCTACCTTCTCAGGAAGTGATGTTCAGTCCGCACATGTAAGCATTTGGTTCCTTCTCTTATTCATTAATCCTTCCAGATAAATATTGTTGTCCAGTTTTCCTCGAGATAAATGTAGGTTAGTTATATGTTGAGGTGTAAAGGTAAGAGTGTTAAATACAGAAATTGTAGGAAATGATTGTCTGCCGAAGTGTATATTTTATTTCTGCTTCATGGATTTAGCTTACTCTCGTCTTTAATTATGGGATTTGTTCTAAATACACTCTAGATGTGTGCCCCTATTTAATTTAATAATGTTATGTTTCACAGGTTGCCTCTGTCAGAGGATCCTGCTTTGGCCATGGCATTTTCAGTAGCCCGGAGAGCGGCAGCTGTTCCCCTGTTGCTTGTGAATGGAACATATAGAAAAACTGTTCGTTCCTATCTGGATTCCTCCATTCTCCAGCATCAGTTGCAGAGATTGAATGATCATGGTTCTTTGAAAGGTGAGCTTTTTGTGATCACAGGTTTACAGTAGTGCTTGTTGAGGAAGAAAAAGCACAGTGCCAACTCTCCTTAAGTCCGACATAATTTGAGAGGGAAAGGAGAGACATCTAGGGTGATTAATTAGAAAATTGAAGTCTTTGTTTTCCCCGTGTAAATTTATATTTAGGGTGGGCTGGAGGATAATAAGTAAATCTTATATGGATAATAATTATTTTAGTAGTCATTTGTTTTGTTTCAACTTGTACTTTAAGGGGTCATTTGATCTGAGGGTTAATAATCCAATGATTATTTTATCCTGTATTTGGTTAGGGGTATTTGTTATTCCTGAGATTATTTATTCCATCATTTGTATCATAATGATGGGATACGTTATCCCATATATATGTTGGGATATCCAATCCCATGGGATAATTGTCTATCCAATCCCCCATGCCAAACAACCTCAAATATTCATTCTTAGAGCCTTGTAGTAACAATATGATTATTCTCTGTATGTTATTATAGCCATTTGAAGTGAAATGAATACTAGATATTATTTTCAATTTATGAAGTGATTAGTATGTAAATGAAGTAGTCGCATTGAGTAAGTACAACCTGTGTTTTACCTAGATATGGAGTTGCTGGAGTAAGGCCTCATTTGTATTTATTAAAGCTAAGACATATGAATCCTGAATATTAAGATGTATATTAAGATTTAAGACGTTTGAAACTAAATATACATCTTAATATTAAGATAATGTATTGATATATGGATATTAAATAATTAAGATGGTTTATTTTCTCAATATTTGAATGCAAAAAAACTTATTTTTGTTATAAAAATTAAAAATATAATATAAAATACTAATTTATCTAATTCTATATCAATAAAATATTTTAAAAATATTACGTGGTGATTGGTAGTAGCAATGACTTTTGGTGGATGGTTAGTGGACTTGGTTGATGGGGTTGGGTACTTTGTAGCCTAGTGGTATGTCATGACCCACTTAGGCCATGGCCTGCACTCAGTAAGCCTAGGCCTACCAAGCAAAACTGGGCCATTTTAATGCTACAATTTTGGCCGAGTTTTCTCTCTACCGGGAGAAATCCATAACTCCAAAATTGTCAGTACTCGATAAACAACAACCTAACATCCTACAATACCAACGTATTAAGTCTAAGAGAATATCCAAATTGGAAGTTTGTGACTTTCTCTAGTGACACCCTTAGTTGCACAAGCCAAAACCAAATTTACAGGACCGACTCAAGGAGCAAGACTCTAGGGACTAAATAAACTAATATGCGACATTCGTTTACACAAAATGATGGCCCTCGTGAATCAAGTGTGGGCCTTACTGGATTCAATGTTAGCTCTGTCTATGGATTCAACATTACTTCTGTCTATCATTCTGTCAGAGTTAAAGGGTCACCTACAGCTAAATTATCTGTACGGAGAATGCAAGGAGGAACAAGGTCAAGTCACACTGAGTGAGTAATAATAACCTCAACCATAGCTATTTACCTGGAACCTGCATATACAAGAAATCATGCAATTTATAAATCATCAACAGCAGCTTGTTTCAATCAACTTAGCACATCAATGTATGAGAATTGAGAACTGTATTCAAGTTGTTTAAATAATCACAGGGTTATTTATTGGGAGGATCCTATGCCAGTATCTAGAATACTTTCTGACACTACAGATTTACCTTAGCCGTCTGACTACCCCGTCAGTTAGGTTTCCTTCTAGAGCATCTTTATACAAGTTAGTTTTTCCAACAAGGTACACCAGGTCTAACAATCCTGACGTTAGATAATGGTGAAACTGACAAAGTTAACTTCCTAAAATGGTTTATTCATAATGCCGCATTTAGTCATATTCTTCTTATGTCAACTTTGAATCCAACAATATATAATAACTCGAAAATAACATAAATTTAAGAGTAATCAATATGTAAACTCACGGTAAAAGTGATTTTAGTACATTTTCCAAATATTTGATCATATTATCCCTTGCCTGTGGGGGAAAAAATGATTTATGGATAAATCATTTTAATGCAAATACAAATTGGAAACATGCTATACTTGAAATCAATTATGGAGGAATTATCACTCATGGTACTTCTACCGAAATAGCTCCACTCTTGCTTCCAATTAGTATGTCGTAAAAATTTTTATAATTTATTTTCACAACGTAATGTTTAGATGTTTATCCCAAAAACTCATGAACTCTAAATATTTCTAGACATAATACCATCTCTCAATAGACCATCACCACTACTACTGTTTCAACCTAAATTTATAGCTTAAGAATGTGATTTCAACAATCTTTATTAATAGGTTATGATGCGGAACTTCAAATTTCTGGTTGTTTTCCCAAAGTTGGATCTCTTACAAGAAAATTTCAGATTTTTTTAAATCCTAAAGCCAGTAGTTATTTTTTTTTATTGGTAATGTTGTATTCCTCAGTATTAAGGATATGTTGGAGACCTTTGAAAAGAAGCTAAAGGAGTGTAGGGGGAAGCAACTTACAGAGATCCTAACAAATCTAGTAGTTCTAATTCATCTTTTTCTATTGTTTTACACCAATAATAAAAGGATACAATACAATTGCATTTTACTTTTTGAAGAAAATTGGACCTATCTTCAAAACTTCTGTTGTTTCTCTCTTTCCATACAAAACCCAGTTGTTATTATTACTGCTCCCAACCAGAGGATGAACTCACAGTGAATATGTATGTCAAGGACTTGTAAAAACTAAAAGTTAAGAATGGAGGAAAGTGATTGGGTTGCCTCAATACTAATTGTCTCTGCAGTCTTCCTCTTTTTTTTCCTTCTCTCTTCTCTGTCTCTCCTTTCATCTCTTTTTTTTCCCCCTTCTTATGAAAATCACTGCTGTTGGACACCTTGGTTTGAAACCAGCAGCGATACTTTAGTCAATGTTGACCACCTCTTCTTCTCCTTTTTTTCCATAGCCACCCTCTCTCTCTCTCTCTCTCTCTCTCTCTCTCTCTCTCTCTCTCTCTCTCTCTCTTGATTACTATTTAAAATTATTATGGAGGTGGGTTTTTAACTTAGGACTTAAGTTGTTTAATGGCTTGCGTTAGGTACTTTAATTGGTTAGTTATTTTAAATGAGCCAAGCCCAATTCTTTAAGTCATTACATGGTGATGGTGACTGACAATTGTAGTTAATGGTGTGGCGGCTGATAATTGTGGTGGATCATACTTATAACTAATGGTTGTGGAGACGACAAATAGTGGTGGTTGGTGGTGATTGTCAATAGTGATTGGTGGTGGTTGTGATAATAGTGGTGGGTGAGGATCATTGTAAATGGTGGCTAGTGGTGGTGTCAGCTAATCATGATGATTGTTGGCAGTGGTAGTTGATAAAGGTGGTTGATGATGATGGTTAACAATGAAAATGGATGAAGCAGTGGTGATATGCCATCTTTACAGAATTACTTGAATGCATAGCATCTTAATATTAATATTTTATTATAGATCTCAACTATTCTAATATATTCAGATCCATTAAGTGGTTGTAGAAGAGAAAATAAAATGCACTCAATGATTAAGATTCAAATCTAAAAACAAACACTCTTGATGGCTGATTTAGATCTAAAGGATTAAGACTAGATCAGACCTTCAGTAGGTGCAAACGAATGAGGCTTAGGGCCAATTATATAATCTTGTTATTTGTTTTATGTAATGGTTCAAGAGCCTTTAAATGCTCATTTATGTCCCCCATCTTCTCCCTCCCTGTTTTTTTGGTTTTTAAGATGGTTAGGCCTTGTGTTTTGCAAATTATAGTGCTTTGATTTCTTTCATACTGCAGGTTCACATGCTCATAGCAGATCTACTCTTGAAGTGCCTATCTTTTGGTTCATTCACAGTGATCCCTTGTTAGTTGACAAGCATTATCAAGCCAAAGCGCTTTCCGATATGGTTATTGTGGTGCAGTCAGAAGAACCATCCTGGGAGAGTCATTTGCAGTGTAACGGGCGGTCTCTCCTGTGGGATTTGAGGTTATTGTGTTAATGCATTTTGAGATGAATTTGGACTATATTGCAATTTATTACATAAATTTTCTTTCTCATACATTTACCTTAAAAATTTGTAAAAACATTTACTTTTAGATGCTTTAGGCTTATATTTTGCTAGTTTCTGGAAAGAAAATAAGCAAATATAGTAGTCGATCTCTCTTTGTTCTTCTGTTGGGTGGGCTTCATAGAGATGTTCTATAGTTCCTCACTTGAAACTGAGCACATATTATGGACTGAAAATGATAAGGATATTTGTTGGAGGAGAGATCAGAGTGGCGATAGCACAGCAATAGTTTTAAGCATGCAAATTGGGGCTGGCTAAGGTGAAAGTGATAATTTTGATGAAAAGAGTAAAAATTAATAATAGCTCTAGAGCACTTCTTGAGCCCTTAGGCATTACATGAGAAGGTAGAATTGCATGGATTTGTGATAAAGCACTCTTGTTTAAGAAAATTAAGCACACCTACGGGTTTATTGTTGATTCTCCGACCCATTCTACATTTCTACTTAATAAAAGTTTTCACATACTGGAGTGGGATGAACTCTATTATCTACGGTCTTTAGGTCAGCAAACACAAATGACCAGAACTATGACTAAACTTCACAAAGGAATAAAAGTTGCTATTTCCAATGAGATCTTCTGATTGAACTTTTTGGTAACGGGAGAGAAGGCAATCGACAGATAACTGGTAAGTAAAACTATATACTGAGTTCTCACTAAAAGCCAGTACCCACTCAATGCAGGTATATCTTTTTATTTTGAAATTGGAAAGTAGAATATAAATGACTTCAAAATAAGACTCCGGTAATGTTTTTAAAAAACAATTTTAGGACTACACAAGGTTTGGGAGTGGGAACTTTCCAAATTTGAATTGTTCCCGGAGTTTCTCTCCCTGAGTAACTTTCTGATAACTCTCATACCTTTGGTAATCTTGTGCAATAAAAAATCATGTATATTCTCTTTTATCACATGTCAAGACTGAAACATACTCATGATACTCATATTACTGTAAATTAGCGCATTTTTTTTATCTCAATATATCAATTGCACCTAAATACTTGGGCCGGTTATATATCCTCTCTATCCATTCCCCTTCATTCAGGTAATTGTCATTCCAATGTTGGTAAATAAATTTCTGTGAGGCAAACAAGGTGTGCTCTTATACCACTCTGTTTCAAAAAGAATGACCTTGTTTGACTTGGTACAAAGTTTAATAAAATAAAAAAGATTTATTAATTTTGTAGTCCTAAATTAAAGTTATGTCAAATGTACAAAAATGCTCTTTAATCTTGTGACCTTAAATATGCACGTGGAAAGTTGAAATTAAAGTTTTGCCAAAAAAGGAAAGGGGTCACGCTTTTTGAAATAGAGACTAAAAAGGAAAGTAGGTCATTTTTATTTTTTTAAATAGAGGGAGTATTAGATTTCCTTACTCTCACTTATCTTGACTCTAAATACAGTCTTTAGTTAGACTATAGGGCTCGTGGCAAATACTAGAACCTAATATAGGCAGACAACAACAATAATGTCTTAACATCCAATGGACATCTACGTACCTTTCCCTTTCCTTTGTATTGTGTTCTTTGTTGTTTCCGGGTTGATTTAGAGATATTGTTGATCTTTTGAATTTTGAGACAACTTCCCTCCATGTGATTTCAGGTTTGTTGTTTTTTCTTTAGCTTACCTGAATTCTCATCACAAAAGAACTCTCTGTTGAGTGAGATTTGATGATTTTCCAAGATATTATGGAAATGGACTATGCTGATCTGGCATTTGCTTTCTCATCTGCTATACAGGAAGCCTGTCAAAGCTGCTTTGGCTGCTGTGTCAGAACATCTAGCAGGAATGCTTCCCCTTCATCTTGTTTATAGTCAAGCCCATGAAACTGCAATTGAGGTATTGGAAGACATGCATGTGAATCTTACTATGATCTCACTCTGACCATAGAGACTTGTAACTTCTTTATGTTAGGTGACTTGACTGTAGACTTGTAGCCTGAAAGTTTTTAATTGCTTGCATGTAATTAACTTCTTCTAAGGGATTGCTAACTTCTTGAGTGTCTCTCACACTTCTCTGCACCATTTTTTTGTTTCGCTCAATAAATTATTTCACTTCGTAGTGAGGCAGGACAAGCTCTCCAAAAACAAGAATACTATTCAAGAGAGTTTTTTCTCTCTCTCTCTCTCTTGCCTCCTCCTTGGAACCCAAATTTTAAGATCTAAGAAAGTTTGTCACAGTTTGATGATACTAATTATTTTAGTAATTTGTTTCATTCTTGTGAGAGATCAAGAGATTTTAGTGAATGCTTTTCTATTTGTAATTCTGTTGAAGCTTATATGAGGGACATCGGACTGGGTAAAACCTGAATTAACCGTGGTGCACTTGCGGGAAACTCCTTGCCGAGGGCCTGTGCACCCCCGGGATTAGTCGGGGCTCTAAGAGACTCAGACACCCGGTGCAAATCAAAAAAGAAAAAAAAAATTCTGTTGAAGCTTATATGCGAGTTTCATTAATTTAAAGTTTCTGTTTTATTTCTGGGTACCCTTTTAAGAATGTACTAATAAAAATGCAATATAGATAATAAGAGAGTACTTCAAACCCTTTTATGTGTTACATATCGTGATAACATGTTTCTGGTAGTATAATGTGTTAAGTTGAAATAAAAGCTGGTAATTTAAGTCTGGTTTCTCCAAGTCACCTTTGTTGTCTCATTACACTTTAAACAGGATTGGATTTGGTCAGTTGGATGCAATCCTCTATCTATCACTTCCCAAGGCTGGCATATCTCCAAATTCCATTCAGACACTATTGCTCGAAGCTATGTATTGACAGCTCTTGAAGAGTCCATTCAGTTGGTCAATTCGGCTATTCATCGCCTTGTTATGGAGCGGACATGTATCCTTTATAAATGTTCTACTTACATAACTACAAGTGAAAGATTATTTTGATTACACAATTTGTCGCTTATGTGAGTTGTCTCATTGAATATATTCCACAAGGAGGTTTTGCAAATTATCTTCAGCAGAGTGCATAAAAGATTTATTTCTGTTTGAATGGTGAATGGTATTGGGAATACCTCTTTGGTCCTAACCGTCTCATGACATGGGGTAAGTCTCAATATTTGAAGATGGAATTGTCTGTCTAAAAATTTCAGGTTGGTCAATTGGTCCTTTGGAGTTAATAGGTTTTAGCACTTCTTTTTTGTTGGTTTGGGCAGTGGATACTAGTTTCAAGCTTTCTTCATTAGTTCCTGATGCTTTTCATATAAGTTTGGTAATTGGCTATTTATCAGATTCTCTGTGGATCCTTAATCTGGAACAGCAGAACATACTTTTAAGCTCTTTAAAACCCACGAGCGTGATTTGGTGAACAAATACAACTATGTTGTTAGCTTGTGGAGAAGAGTAAGTGCTTTACAGTTTTCACCAATCCTAATTAAGTACTATACACCCAAATATTTTGCCAAACACCTGTTGCACTATCTTTTTTCCAGATAACTAACACTAGGTGTACTATCGTTTTAAGCTTGGTAGAATGATTTGTTTCTTATTTCATTCTCATTGATCTGCATTTTCTGCCCAAGTTAGAATGATGTTTGCAAGAAATAGTTTGATATGTGTTGGCTTTGTGTCTTAAATTCAGCCTGTTTATGAAACATTTTCCTGACCAAATTATTCCATGTTATGGATCCCTCGCAGATTTCAACTGTCAGTGGGGAACTGCGTTATCTGGATGCCTTGAGACTTCTCTATAACTTAGAGGATGCATCAAAAGGGTTAGCATCTGTCATTTGTCGTGTGTCTGATATTGTAACAATCATCACTAGACATCCTTATTGATGGTATTGCACTTTTACATGTGCAACCAATTTGAGATAATAAAGTACTGTATTTCACTACGTTCGGAAGTATCAAGCAGCTTCCATTTGGCATCCAAAAGTTCTTCACTTTTTACTTAACATGTGTTATATAAATTTGCTCAAGTCTCCTCTTATGCAGGTTTGTAAATTATGTTGATGCAACTCTAGCCAGTCTCCATCCAATACAATGCACTCGTCAAAGGAAAGTCAAGGTTGAGTTTGACATGACAACGATACCTGCTTTCCTAGTTGTTTTCTTTATTCTTTGGTTTGTGCTAAAGCCTAGAAGAGTCAAGCCTAAGATCAACTGAGACCTTCGTGATGACATGCCTTGAGAATGCGAGTTGGTTTCCTCTAGTATGATTTCCTCTCAGATGCTGGGAAAATTTGTTGAGCCAACAGAGCTGTCTTATGCAACACTGGACTAGAGAGCATAGGCAAGATAGGTAGTATAGCTAGGTCAAAATCATATGGTGATGTACTGTATTTGCTTGTAAATTTTCACCTCCCAGTATTATTACAGGTGAGATTTTGCTCTGGACCATCAAGTTGTATTTTTGTTTTTAGTAGGCAATAACTACTGTAATTGTGCTCAGTGCATTCCTTAATACTTTGTACATTTCAACAAATGATGTCATTGATAACAATTTACAATAGCAAGGTGAGCCTTAATCCTCTTTGATTGCAAAGGCTGCCTGATATCCATGTTGGTTCCCATGAAGAGCCCTTCGTATAATTGGAAGAGAGTTGCACCATTCTTTTTCTGTTCTGGAAAATGTTTTTTAACCCTGTTATGTTTGTTTGACTTAAATGTTTTGGAAATTGTTTTTTCGAATAGACTTATTTTCCTCAAAATTAAGAAAAATGACTTCATTTCAAAAATGAAGGAATTTTTTTAAACGCTTTTTCAATCTCAAATTACAATTCTTTTAAACCCAACCCCTACCACGACTCCCCTTTTGATAAAAAAATAATTTTTAAAATTTTAATTTTTTTAAATGAACAAAGTTTATTTTTAAAAATGTTTTACATTTTAAAATTTTTTATTTTTTTATTCCATCTCTACCCCGGACCGCTTACGTCTTCAAAAAATGAAAGTCTTTTTTGGAAGTATTTTAAAGAATTTAAAATTTTCAATTTTTTTACTTTCTTCTGCCCTCGGAAAAAATTTAAAAATTTATTCTAAAAAGTACTTTAAATTTTGAAAGTTATATTTTTGTTCCACCCACCAACTCCCCTCCAACCCCCGCACCATAAAAAAGTTATTTTTGAAAAATGTTTCAATTCTAAAAAAATTATTTTTTAACCTCCCACCTCGATCCCCTCACCAGCTCCCCCTCCCCCTTCTCCATCGAACACAATATTTATAATTTTATTTTTGAAAATATTTAAAATTTTGACATTTTTTTTAACCCTACTTCCTAGCCCGCTCCCTTCTATCACAATTTAAGTCGGGACCTTACGCGTAACGCGATAATTAGGATTTCCAAAGGAATTTCAATCAATCTTCCTAGCATATCAAACATATAAGGTAAGCAAAATGACAATAGTAGGAAGCAAAGTAGTAGGTAAATCTCCAAAATAAAGTCTAAGGATAAAGGAAAGCTTAGGTCCGAATAATGGACTTACACGTCTCTGTCTAACATGCCTCTAGCATAGGACATGTTCCTAACTCACCCAAACGAAAGAGAAAAGTAGACTAGCATAGAAAATAATATAAACTCAACAACTGGTCCCTAAAGAATGAAAACTTACCGATCAAGTCAATCAACCTTCTATCTAACTACAAGAGTGTGTAGGGTGATTGTCTGTTACATTGTAATACAATGCAAACAAAAGAAGTATACGTTAGTACTTTGAATGCATTAAGTATTTAAGCAACGCAATGCATGACATAAAGGTGATGATGCAATGACCAATTTAAGAAACATGATAAGTAAAACATTTAAACATATTAGTAAATCATGAGCAAGGCCAATGTCATTTGAAATTCATAATGCAATCTTAGTTAAGCTTGTACCATGCATAGATAATCAAAAGTACTAGTACAAAGTCATTAAAGTTTATAAAGTTCATAAGTCATAGTGAGAATCATAATCCATAACCATAAGTGGAGTCATAAATCATAAGTGAGAGAGATCAGAATTGACATGAAATCATGTGAGCTAAACCATTGACTCCCAATGTTGTCCCTACACTGAAGAAAGGGAGAGACTACTTGCAAGGTATATTTCGTATTGCCAAAGTGGATCCACTAAGCAATTGAGTGAATCGGGTACTCACCTTTAACTTTTAGACTCGGACACTCACCTCTATATCAATCAAAGAATGATATTTCTATACATATGAAATTAGTTGTCCGGATCAAATTTAAATCATAGAACTTTAATGAAATATATGATCAACCAATATTTGTTGAATTTGAAAAAGAATTACAAGAAATGATTCGCGCCTCTTATTTTGATTTCTCGAACCGAGAGATCTAGTCTTTGAGTTTTGGGTAGTACTCGACTCTTAGAGATTTTGGGTATTCGCCTCTAATATCTTTTACTTATGGTGGCACGTAATTTTGGAACACGAGTACTCACCCCAAGTCCACTCGATGCTAGGTAGTACTCTCACAAAAATAAAGGATCATAAATCATAAGGTCATGTCATGTGGATGGGCAATAACTAATCACCAATCCTTTTTATCATAAAGTCATAATTTTATAATAGTTCATTAATCCTTAACTAGATGAGAGATGCTCCACCATCATTCATAAGCATAGGTCATAGATTAGATGAGAGATCCTTCACCATCACTCATAAGCATAAATTATTTCATAAGCCTTCATTCTTCATGAGAAATATCGCTTGAAACATAGTTCATTATTTTCGAAAAGGCATGTACGGGGTCTTCAATGGGTCATGCTTATTAGTTTATAATGAAGTTTAGGGCAAAGACATAGATTCATAATAAATCAACTTAGGACCATATAATTTTTGATAAGTTTATACACATTCATGTAAAATCATACCAATTGAATCATAACTAAGAGGACCCATTAAACAATTCATAAATTCACATTTGAAATTAACATGATGCATGGGCCTATGTGACGATCACTTGAAATCATGCATATTTAAACTTGAATCATGTATAGTATTGAAGAATAACATGAATTGAAATCATAATTAAAGTAGACCATGATCAATTTCATGAACCTTAGGTAACATGTAGGAGAATTTGCACAAAACTTCATTGAAACAAAGTAATTAATGACAATTCATGCATAATTAGATTGATAATCATAATATAGAATATAATTCATGCAATTAGAATTGAAATTATGAAAACCCATAAAAGTCATACTTGAAACTGTTAGACTAAGGATGTGTTTAGTATGGAGGAAAATATTTTTCTGAAAAATGAATTGATTTCTAACTCTTTTTCTCATATTTGGTTGGTGAGTGGAAAATATTTTCTTAATTTTTTTCTATTGTTTGGTTAATGAATAAAAATATTATTTTTTAGAAAAAAAACTTCTATTTTTAGCTATAGTAGAAAAAAGTTTATAGGAAAATAATTTCTTATATAAAATATTTTCATAATTTGAAATAAATTTTAAATTCCTTTTTGGGGGGATGGGGTGGGGCGGGGGGGCGAGGTGGAGGTGTA
>DF357780.1:100600-115015 GCA_000787875.1 Solanum virginianum
TTTTTTTGGGGGGGGGGGGGGGGGGGACAAAGGTAACAAATTTGTATATAAATCATCAGCACTAGAGGCTGGGAACCAGATTTACAAAGGAGGTTTGATGAACAGGAAGTACGGAAGTGCCTGAAACTATGTGCTACTGATAAGCCTCCTGGCCCAGATGGTTACACAATAGTCTTCTTTAGCAGTGTTGGGAAGTAGTGAAACATGACATTATGTAGGCATTCCACAATTTTCATGAGCATAGTCTCCTTGAGAAAAGTTTGAATGCTACTTGCATTGCTCTCATTCCCAAGAAGAAATGAGCCAAAAAACTCAAGAGACTTCAGGCCCATTAGCTTAATTGGCAGTGTGTATAAATTGCTCTCTAAAGCTTTCACAGAACGGTTGAAAGGGGTGATCTAAAAACAAGTTGACGAACAACAGATGGCATTTATCTTGTGGCTAATGAAGCAGTGGACGTCAGGCAAAAAGAGAAGAAACCTGGGATCCTTTGTATACTGGACATAGAAAAAGAATATGACCATAATAAACTGGAGCACCTACTTAACCTTCCGGCAAAAATGGGCTTTGGATGCAAATAGCTTAAATGGATAAAGTTCTGCATATCCACAGTCAGTTTCTCTGTCCTTATAAATGGTGCACCAACAGGTTTTTTTAGAGCTCAAAGAGGTCTTCGGCAAGGGGATCCTTTGTCCCCCTTCCCATTTGTGATCTATGGAAGCACTTAACAGCATGGTTAAAGCAGCCAAGACAAATGGATGGATAAGAGGATTTGAAGTAGCAAGGTCCAACTCTGAGAGCCTTGATGTGTCTCACCTGCAATATGCTGATGATAGTCAAAATCTTTTGTGATGCAGATAAGGACCAATTAAGACATCTTAGAGTAATTCTGGTTCTCTTCAAAGGACTCTCAGGACTACATATCAATTGGAGGAGAAGTATGTTATATCCTATAAATGAAGTGACTAGTATGGAGACGCTGCTATATTAGGAGGAGAGGTAGGGGATCTTCCTACTGCATACTTGGGATGCCTCTGGGGGCCAAATCAAAATCAACAGATATATGGAACAATGTTTTAGAAAGGTGTGAGAAGAAACTGGCTAGTTGGAAGTCACAGTATGTCTTTGGGGGGGGCAGACTTACTCCCATAAACTCTACTCTTGATGCCCTTCCAACATGCATGGTGTCCTTGTTCCCTATTCCTGCAAGTGTCATCAGAAGGTTGGACAGCATCACCAGAGATTTTTTGTGGAATTGCAACTCTGAAAGTTAGAAATATCATTTGGTCAAGTAGAAAGCAGTCATGTGTGGCAAAAGGACTGGAGGTATGGGGATCAAGAATTTGAAAGTTCACAGCAAAACGCTCAGGATGAAATGGTTAAGTACTCCTCAAAAAAAAAAAAATCAGTTATGGAGAAGAGTTATCAAATCTAAATATGAGCAGGTGGAGAACTAGATGACCAAGGAGGTCACTACTCCCTATGGGGTAAGCCTGTGGAAATCTATTAGAATATTGTGGAATGAAATGCATGTACACTCTAAGATAAAAGTGTCTAATGGGAATAAATAACTTCTTGAATAATAAATGACATGAAGTTGGCATTTTGAAAGTGGTCTTTCCAGATATCTACAACCTAGCTAATCATCATCTCAAAACAGTTGAAGAGATGTGATCGGCCCAAGGATGGAATATCAGTTTTAGAAGGCAGATGAATGACTGGGAAATCAACAGAGTTGCTATTTTTTTCAACACTTTGAACTAGTTCCCAGGTCTCCAAACAGGAGAAGATACTCTATGGTGGCAAGGTAATGATAAAGGGGTGTTCAAGGTTAATGTTGCTTGTCATCAATTGAATCAGTCCAATTACCAGATTCTCAACTGGCCATGGAAACTGATATGGAAAGTTAAAATTCCATATAATTTGTATGGTAGCAAGAGTTGTGCTTACACTTGATAATCTAATGAAGAGGGGAATCACCATGTCCTCTAGATGTTTTTTTGGGGAAAGGAGACTGTTGAGACAGTCAACCACTTATTTCTACACTGCAAGTTCATAGGCAGGTTATGGAGTATTATTTTGAACCTTCTAAGCCTAACTTGGGTCATGCCAGGCAAGGTTTCTGAAGTCTCGAGAAGCTGGGATGAAGTAGGAGTAATTGCTAAAAATAGGTGTAGGTGGAAACAACTCAAGATGCTATGAAGGTGTAGAAAATGAAGTGCAGAAGATCAAACTTAACTTTATTTTACTGCTCTGTTTTTGGTGTAACCAGTTATACTCTAATGAGTCTATGTCTATTATTTATGTACTTGATTCATTATAGATAGAGATAGAAGCATTCTAGACTCCCTTTTGTAATTATGGTTTCAGTACTAGCCAAGTACTGTGTTACTGTAAATCAAAAACGATAACAACAACAACATACCTAGTGAAATCCCACAAGTGGGTCTGGGGAGGGCAAAATGTACGCAGACCTTACCACTACCTCATAGAAATAGAGAGGTTGTTTCCAAAAGACCCTCATCTCAAAAGATATCATCCTCAAAAGTAGAAAATACTAGATATGAAATGACTAGAGTGGACAACAAATGAAAATTTATAAAGACAACAAAAGTAACAAAATAAATCACGGACAATCCATAACGACATGACTACCTCTACTAACTTACTATATCACAAGGTCTGACATCATCCTACCCCTACTGGCCTTCTAACCTTTTACCCTAATACGCGACTACCACTCATTTTTATCTAAGATCATGTCCTCGGTGATACGAAGTTTCACTATATCCTCTCTAATCACCTCCCCCCAATACTTTTTCGGTCTACCTCTACCCCTCCGCATAAGCCCTAAATCCATCCTCTCACACCTCCTGACAGGAGCATCAACACTTCTTATTTGCACATGCCCAAACCATCGCAGTCTCGCTTCTCTCATTTTGTCTGCCACAAAGGCCACCCCTAACTTCCCCCGAATTATCTCATTCCTAATCTTATCCCCCTCAGTATCCACACATCCATCTCAACATCCTTATCTTCGCGGCCTGCAACTTCTGAGCATGTGAGTTTTTGATTGGCCAACACTCCACCCCATATAGCAGAGACGGTCTAACCACCATTTTGTAAAACTTGCCTTTTAAGTTAAGGTGGTATCTTTTTACACACAATACTCCAGAGGCAAGTCTCCATTTCGTCCATGCTATCCCAATACGATGTATGACATCATCGTCGATGCTCATTACAAACCTAAAAACTCAATGTATTTGCCTGAAGAAGATCCACTATGATATTGATAGGTCTACATATAAAAAAGCAAATGTTCTTAAATTGTGTTTGCTAAAACCTATCAATTGTCTCTTTAGAACTCTATGCTAATCCAATCAAATATCTGTAAAAACACGTGCAACAGCTACAATAAATAAGGGAGCCAGCACTAAAGCCCTAAAATTAATTTGTTTGTATGCACCCATATAAAACAAGTAGATGTGCATAAGAGAGGGGAATGGAGGAATAAAGATACATGTGGTCCCAGTTTAAGATGCCCAATAATGAACATAAATGTTGTTTGCCGCTTCAAACAATAAAATAGAGTTTCAGTGGAGCAAGAAATCTTACAAATTCAACTTTTTAATATGTGAAAGGTAGAAGTTCAAAATTCCCTGTTCAATTGAATACATGGAAGACAAGATATATCTATCAAGTTTTGACGGGAAGGGACCAAAATAAGTTGCCGTGTCAAGAAATTGAAAAAGTCAGAACAATGAAGCTAAGAATGAAAGAAGAAAGAAGTGCTTCAAGAAGGTAAAGAGTGGCATTCACCTCTGGACAATAGACACCAGCAAGGGTGAAGGTCCCTATGAACCAGATACGAGCTCCAAATAGCAATGCTGTTGTTAAGGCCTCATTCTGAGGTACAACAAGCGGAAAAAGGAATAGGGAGCCCAAGACAAACATCAGTACCATTGAAACTTTCCGACCAACTTTCTCCACCACTACAGCTGAAATAAGGATACCAGGAAGCTCTGAAAGACGAAGAATAACATAGATTTACAAATTGTAATTGAGCCAATGGGAGCTGAGAAGAAATAATTGAATCGCAATTTGAAACAAGAAAAAGAAAGTAGATGTACCAGCAAGGCTAGTAATGAACACATCTGTATAGAGGCTTGTATCATTTTTCACATCCAAAGCAACTGAGAAGCATCTGTTATCCCCAGTGCTAAACTGTGATGTCAGCAATATAATGCCATAGTAGGAGAATGAATTTCCGAAATAAACCACCCACATGAGGAGGGTAATTCGTAGTAATTTTGGGGATAAAAGCATCAGGGATGAAGACAATCCTGTCTTAAAATTGAAGACTTTGTTTGCTCTCGGCCCAAGCAATTCCTCTTCCTCATCCAGCTCCGCCACTTGATCAGGAACAAGCATTCCAGGGCGGAGTTTTGTCTGATTGACAACAGCTATTTTCGTCAAAATATCATGTGCATCACTTATTCTACCTTCGGCACATAGATATCTGGGAGACTCTACTATAAAAACGTACAAGAGAAGTGCTGCAAATGATGGTATAGACGATAAAGCCAATAACCACCTCCAACCTAGTCTTGGCATGATAATCTGCACGAAAAAACAAGCAAATTGCAATAAGTTCTTCCAATATTTAAAAATAAGGGAAGATACATACTCTACTTTGTTTTCATTTTTCTCAATCAGTACTTACTATATGGGAGCGCTACAACTCTCTGTCAAGATAAAAAACTAAGCAATGATCGAAACCCACAGGGGTTGGCCTGGTGGTAATAGACTTGAGCCTTGGGGTTTGCTCCCTTTCAAGGTATCAAGATCGAAACCCACTGGGTGCAAACAATTTCTGAGGGCCAGCGGACTGGGTAAAACCTGAATTAACCGTGGTGCACTTGCAGGAAACTCCTTGCAGAGGATTTGCAATATGCTCAGGCACCATCCAAGGATCTTGGATAAGGCTTTGAAACATATACCATATCTGGGAAGTCACTCTACAGTGAAGGAACAAATGATTGCTTCCTCCTTTTCATTGCAAAAGAAGCACCTAGAAACAATCTGAAATCCTCTCTTTTCCAGTCTCTCCTGAGTCGGGCATGCTCTTCTGCATACCGACCACGTGAAGCACTTTATCTTGGTTGTAATGCTGGACTTTCAGACTTGTTTCCAAGATCCAAGAATGCTCCCTGGATGCATTGCCAGGTCTCTTTTGTACATTTTTCCAATGGAGATTACCCCATCCCTATTGTGTTTCCATCTGATAGCATCAAGATTAGTGTTGTCTCGGGAAATCTTCCAATCATTGCAGTAAGTTGGCCACCCTATCTACCTCCCAGTCATTCAAGAGCCTCCTAAAGGTTATATTCCAGCCTTGCTGAGACCAACTCTCAGCAATTGATGCTCTAGGTGGTCACAGAAAGATTACAAATCTGCAAATTCCTCTATGAGGGAGTTCTGTCCCATCACTGGTCTGTCCAAAAAAGGATCCTAGTCCCCTCACCCACCTTGTAGCATAATGTTCCCAGCTAGTCTTGGCCACAAATTTCTGACAGACCTCCAAACTAAGAACCCATAGGTGCTGGTCACAACGTTGGAGGTCCATGGATAGTTTATCCATACTTAATATGATAACATTCTTCCACAGAGCTTGCCCCTCTTTACCAAACCTCCATAGCCATTTTAAAGTAAGCATCTATTTTGCAGACATAGATTTCTTAATGCCAAGTCTTCCTGCTTTCTACTTAGTTGAGCAATTTGCCATTTGACCAAGTGAGTGCCCTTACCTTTCTTGTTGCCCAGCCAAAGAAAATTCCTCTTTAGTCTAAGACATAGTCTATACATTAAGGAATCTCCCACATACAGATGATAGGCTTCCAGTCATTGTGGAAGTCTGTACGTAGACATAGACATAGGGGGAAGTTAGAAGATGGATCCTAAGACCTGCTATTCCATACTTATTGAAGCTCATCTGAGTTGGAACTAATTATTGAAGCAATCTAGGCGAGTATAGATAAATTTGAAAGAAAGCCAGGTTAATTAGCAAGTTGAGTTAGCTACAACTCTAGTCTAAACCCAACAATTAACTTGTACGTGTAAGAGAGCTGGAAGGATTGTAACATATACAATCCTTGCAGAACACAATTATCAAGCAGCCAAAAGGACTCCTCTGCATGTCAATATTTGTGTGTGTATAGTCCAAGGTAGCAGCATGCAATACACAAGAATTAAATATAGAAAAACACAAGTTACAGTGTCATCTAATTCTTATCTTATTAATGGCTGTGTTGCGACTCTCCAAAAGAGTTGCCACACCGTGCTAGATCCTCCAAAAATGTCCTACTTTTGGAGGATCCAACAAACACATCAACTCTTTGGAGAGTATTGAGTAACATAGCTTCATGGTATCAGAGACTTGGTTCTAAGATAGAAACAGAGAGATCCTGAAGTCTTCCTTATCACAAACAATGATCATTGCATCGTCGTCTAGCACCAGTTCAGTCCTTACACCTTCATCACTTCACCTACTCTTCTCAATTTGTCCTATTAAAGCTAAAACCATCTAAATTGTTTGGAGGACACAAATTCTTCAAGTGATGCAAATTTTAAGATTGGTAAGTTCTAAGTTGATTAAGGAAGATCCTCCATCCAATACAGTGCAAAATGAGAAACCAAATCCAAAATTCGACAAATGGGAAGATCATGACGTTCTCGTCAGAAGTTGGCTTTCTAGACCAATGATAGAGTAATCAATGTTTCTCATCATAGGAAGTACGACTGAGAAACAAATATGAGCATGTCTTAAGGATATATACACACAGTTTGCAATAAATTTTTGAAGTGATGAATAATTGAATATAAACTGCAATCACAAATAAAATATGATGGAAAAAATTTATCGATGAATATTTGTGAGTACAATTTTATTCCTTCTTGATTTTTCTCTCAGAATTTTCTCCACGGTTCGAGGGACATTAGTAGCATATTTCTCGAATGTAGGATGATCTGGACCTCCTTGCAATGCATTTGATCACTAAGGTCAGGCGGCTAAGGAAAAGGCAATATTTGATGCCTTGATCTCTTTATGAATATCCCAAAAGTTTATGGGATTCCAAGATGCCTCTTTACCAAAATATGTTTTCCTTTATATAGATGTGAGTTAGGGTAGAATACCCTCCAAGAATCCTAAAAAGATTCGGCTAGCCTTGTAGAGTCCCACGAGATTTTGATGTCAATTAATGCCCCTTATTCAAGGCTTGTCGGAGTGTAGGCTAATAAAACTCAAAGACGAGACTTGAAGCAAGTCCCCCAGGTTTGGTTCCACAAGTTCAGTTCGTATCTATTACATCTTCTCTTACTTTGCAGCAAAGCTGATCCTTCACTATTTGTTCTTCATTTGTTCGATGTTATGATCTAGCTCCTCCTCACGTGGATCACATTATTTTAAATGACAGCAACTCCTCCATGTTGTCTGCTCTTAATTACAAGCTAAAATCACATTTTCCTATGAGAGACTTGGGGCCCCTTCATTGTTTTCCTTGGCATGAAGTTCAGCATGGCAAGGATGGCCTTTTCCTTAGGGCTTAGTCAGCATAAGTATGCTACTGCCATAGCCCAAACTTCAGCGCACAAATATGGTAGCTGCTCGGGCTCATCCAACTCCTCTATCTCAAAAGCATTAGCTTCATGACTTGGGTGGTACTCTAGTTGATCCCTTCGACTATCACAGCATTGTTGGTGCACTTCAGTACTTCATACTAACTCGATCAAAAATCTCCCACGCAGAGAACTCGCTTTGCCATTCATGCAACATCCTACTGAGGTTCATTGGGGTGGGATCAAATGTGTACTTCCTCACATAGTTGAACTTTACACCTAAGCCTGCCATTTCTGCTCAATCCGCTCTGAACTTGGTCGGCTTCACTAATGCAGATTGGGCTGGTTGTCCTATCACTAGGTGCTCTACTACTGGCATTTGTGTTTTTTGCGGTCATCAAAGAAGCAACACACTATCACCAAGTCAAGCACCAAAGCTGGATATCGCTCATTGGCCTCTTTAGCTGCCACCCAACTTAGATCACTTACTTATTGTGAAGCTGAATATCGCTTCTTGGCCTCTTTAGCTGCCGACTTAACTTGGATCACTTAGTGCACAGCTGAAGATTGCTCATTGGCCTCTTTAGCTGCCGAACTAACTTGGATCACTTATTGCAAGACATTGACATTTCCATGCCTCAACCTACCATGTTTTCACAGACAACACTAGTGCCTTGCATTTATCGGCTAATCCAGTGTTGCAGGTTCATACAAAGCATGTCGAGCTTGATTTTCATTTTTGTTTGTGAGAAAGTTGTCTAGGGAGCTACGGTGAATAAATCTATGCCGTTGCATCGGCAGATTGCCAACATTCTCACCAAACCACTGCCCAAACACCAGTTTCAGCTACTTCGGACCAAGCTAGGTGTTGCTCATCCCACCACCAGCTTGAGCAGGAATGTAAGACAGCCAGGTTAATTAGCAATTTTAGTCAGCTAGGGCTCTAGTCTAAACCTAACAATTAACTTCTATGTGTAAGAGATCAGGAAGGATTGTTACATATACAATCTTGTAGAACACAATTATCAAGCAGCCAAAAGGACTCCTCTGTGTGTCACTCACTGTGTATATAGTCCGACGCAGTAGCATGTAATAGACAAGAACTAAATATAGATAAACATTAGTGTCTAATTCTTATTTTATTCAAAAATCATATCTTGTTAAAATCCCCAGAAGAGGAGAACAATTTCACAATAGATAGACAGTACATTAGAACAGCAAAGGATGCACCAGTTTCTACTTTTTTTCATAAGGTAAATACACAAGCAAAGGATGTACCATAGCCAATAAAGCCTCAAGTATTGTTCCAATTGTCCAAAAAGTTGAATAGATAACCATCCATATGCCCCTATTTTGAGAAGGCACGAATTCTAGAAACCAAGATCCATACACAGGCCCACCACCCAGACCAGTTCCAACCAGCATACGAAGAATGAGCAGTGATACATAGTTTGGAGAAAAGGAACTCAGAAATGCACATACGGTTGTCACTATTGCCACAATCAGAAGACATTTCCTGGTCCAAAGAACAATTAAGCAATCTATAGGCTCAATATGATTATTCACTACTCCCTCAATTCGAAAAAGAAGAAGAAAAAACATAAAACTCTTCAGTAAATCCGATTGCAACATGTATCTACGAAATAAAAATACTAAAAGAGGGGTATATAGGCTTGCCTTCTTCCATAGTTGTCAGCAAGAATTCCCCAGAAGTAAGCTCCGATGAGCATCCCAGCAAATACAACAGTAGTAATTAGAGTTTCTTGAGTAGAAGAAAGTCCCCACTGAGACTTAACAGCTGGTCCGATAAAAGAAAGAATCATAACTTCAACAGCATCGACCATGGATCCCAGCCCCGCATAACCCAGTACCAAATATTGGAATTTACCAAATCCCAGAGCTGTAAGAGCTTCATCCAGTGTGTACACAGCATGTTCATCTTCCTCCACTTGCTGTGCCATCTCCAACCCGCCGACTTCGGGTCAATAAGTCGAAGTCAATTAAAATATGGGTTTTCTTCTTCATAAATCTAGGATGTGAGCTCGAATAAACAAGGACGGAGGGGCGAGTGGACCACTTCGGGTCAACCCTTTTGCTCCTTCTCTTCGTTTGGTATCCTTTATCCATTAACGACGAAAAAGAAAAGGAAAGGAGAAATGTGATTGACCACACAAGGAAGTGTGCTGGGTCGCATTCACGCTGTGACAACGACTTCTGCTTCTTTTTTTTTTTTAATCAATTTAGGAGCCTGTGGGCTCATTTTATTTCATAATTAAGAAAAGTACATCAAGTCCAAATAAGAAATGCACGGCCCAATACAATACCCCCAAAAAACCCGGTCCATTGTTTCTTCCTAGCTAAGTACTTGGTGCTAGACCCCTCAGCCGCCCACATTTGATGACTTTCCAAAATGACCTCGAAGGTTCCAAAATTAAGATCACTGTTCATCTTCTCCATCATCATCCATGGATTTCGTGGCTCATTGGATTCATCTCTCCCCGTCAGTATCTCCAAAAGTAAGTTGGTTTCTCCTCGCCATCCCTTTGCTTGTGTATCCCCTGTGCTGAAGTTGCATTCTCATCAGTCCATTCATTTCTGTAGGTAGATCTATCATCATGCGAATCTCCGCTCATCGTGGTGCCGACTTTTTCCATTGTCATTTCGAGTCCAATAAGCACCATCTTCTCACTGCTCCCTTATCTGTCATCAATAGCAACTGATTCCTTATGTTACACCAGATATAAGAAAGCTGGAAAAGATCCTCCTTGTTAGGCAATGATGTACAGGTCCCATTTTGCTGCAAATATTTTTGTAACTCCCCATAGCATCCCTTTCGTCTCTTCACAATCCTCACTATCCCCTTAGGCTTATTTTTCGTGCGTATCGACTGTGAACTCACATCTATCTGAATAGTGATACTAAACTTATTAAATGTATGTATGCTTCATCTGCTGTGAAATGTCAATGTAACTTGAAGCCTATGTTGATGTTTATGTGTGACTGATGATTGCTGTAACTTAGTATGTTGACCCCCCTCCATGTGTACTAATTTTCCTCGTCTTAATCCTGAGAGAGGGTACTTGATGCTTGTCCAGGTTGAGTATTCCTTTGCATAGGCTGGGTAGTTGATGAAATGAGGAGTATTGTATCTCCCCATTCACATCTAATGCCAAATTAGCCAAGGAATCTACCAATTGATTAGCCTATCTAAATGTGTGTTTGAAGATAACATTCTTATTTACTGCAATCTGTTAAATCTGCTCTATATCCTCCATTATAGCCCAAGGGATCCTCCATTCCTTAAGGATTAATTTTATGTAGGGATAGTGAGTCAGTCTCCACAATGATGTTATTGACATCAATTGTAAGACAGTGTCTCAGACCTTGCAGCATTCCCCTAGTTTCAGCCTCCATCTTAGACATCTCCCCTATTACCTTTGCTTCTACATATAGGATATCCCATTACCAATCTCTTATGTAGAAAGCATAAGAGCTTTGACCAGGATTCCCTCTACACCCACCATCAGTATTGTATTTTATCCACTCTTCCTCAGGCAATTCCCAAGTCACTGGTAAACAGTATAATCTTGGCCTATAATTCTGCATCACCATCATTATTCCAGGCCAATCCCTCGCCCAAGGGATCCATAGGAATCTATTCTTAAACAAAAAAAAAAAAAATAAGACTATCTGTTGGAATTGATACTTCACCCTTTGGAACCTAACATCAGATCCATGTTTCCTAGCATTCCTTCTCTTCCATAGCTCCCACATTATCACCATAAGAATTATCTTGAAGACCAACTACAGTTTAGGATTAGTGTGCTTCCTCCACCATTTAGAGATCATTTGTTGCAGTTGCAATCCGTCCATTGTAAAACCTGCACAAGAAGCAAAGAACTTCCATAGCTTTTGGGCTATGGAAGTGTTAGAAAAAGGTGTGTCATGGTTTCCTGCTTATGCTCCTCATAACAATAACACCTTGACATCATATTAATGTGCATTCTTTGCAAGTTATCATCTGTAGGCACCCTTCTCTTCCAAACTCTCCATTGAAAAAGGCTAATTTTGAAAGTCAATCCTTTCACCCAGATGCAATCCATCCACTCCGGTTGTTACCTCTTCCTTCTCAATAATTCATATGTTGTCTTGGTGGAGAATCTACCATCATAACTTGGCATCCAAATTGGAGCATCAGTCAGCTCATCCCTCACCAAGGGATTGAAAGAATGGGTAATGTGGGTGGTCATTTCCTCAGAAGTCAATCCCTGCAATCTTTGCACATCCCATCCCCACCTGCAATAAACTCCTTAACCTCCCAATCTTGCTCCCCACCATTATCTTCAGTAAAATAAAGAGCTCCCTGATGTGTCCAATTGTCCATATAGAAGCTGGAATTTCTAGCCTTTAGCTTCCACCCAATCTCTTGTTCTACCTCCTCTCTAATTTCAATAAATTTTTTTCCACTCCTGGGATCCCCCCAAAGCTCTAGCTATGCAGGGGTGGTCCTTTTTGCAATACTTATTCCACATATAGTGGCCCCATATCGAAGTTGTGGAGGTCCTAAAGATCCACCATAGTTTAGCGAAAAAAGCTCTTGAGATATCATTTAGAGACCTAAACCCGAGCTCCCTTCCTCTTTTAGCAGACATAACTCTTCCTATTTTACCCAATGTTTCCCTTTAACACCTCCAAACTTACTCCAGAAAGAGGATGAGAAGATCTTATTAACCTGATTCATTATCTTCTTTGGAGGAAGCATTACTGATAATAGATACAGAGGCATAGACTGTAGGACATGATTCACCAATACATACTTACCTCCATATGAGATGAATTTGTTATGCCAGCATCTAACTCTTCTAGTTATCTTCCTCAGTAATTCCTCAAAATGAACAACCTTTCTTCTTCCATATAGGACAGGGCATCCTAAATACATAACAGGGAATAATCCCATTTTAATTCCAGTAAGTCTTTTTATCCTCAACCCCACCCCCAGGGGGGTATTCTCATGAACGTAGAAGAAACTTTTATCCTTACTGATCATCGGCCAGACACTTGCTCATAGTGACACAATACTGACATTATCCTCCTAATTGAATATGTGTCCCCTGATCCAAAGATGATGGTGTCATCTGCATAAGAGAGGTGATTAATTTGTGGACTCCATTTAGGTAGTCCAAACCCCACAAACTTTTCATCTTGAAACAGATTATTTAGGCTTCTAGACATTACCTCTACTGCAATGATAAATAGCACTAGGGACAAAGGATCCCTTTGGTTAACCCCCCTAAAAGACTGGAAAAAATCATAAGACTGACCATTAACCAATACAGAGTACCAGTTACTACTTACCAACCTCCATATTATATCAATCATGGTCTCTAAGAAGCCAAACTTCCTTAACACCTTTGTCATAAATACCCATGAGACCCTGTCATAGGCTTTTGACATATCTAGCTTCACCACCACATTATGCTTTGAGTTCCTCCTCCCTATATCCCTAATAATCTCCTGAGCCAGCAGAACATTCTCCGAAATACTCCTTCCCTTGATAAAACCTGTTTGATTAGGGGATATGAGTTGTGGAATGATATCAGATATTCTTTCCAAGAGTAATCTCAAAAAGATTTTGTTGACAAAATTACTCAAACTAATAGGTCTTAAATCCCCCATCTGTTTTATTGTCTCCTTTTTGGGAATTAAAACCAAATTAGTATGAGTAATAAATCTTGGGAGGTAAAAACCACAAAAGAAGGCCCTGACCATCCTGGTTACATCTTCCCTCACAATCTCCCAACAATGTTGATAAAAACTATCAGGGAACCCATCCAGACCACAAGCACTATCCCCATTCATTAGGAAAACAACCTTTCTCACCTCATGTACATTCGGCATTCTCACAAATTGTTCATTCCTCTCCCCAAAAATCAGAGCTGATATACAATCCAGCTTGCTAAAGTGTCATTTACAACATTATCGTCAATAAATTGTTTCTCATAGAAAGAAACAACCTCAGCCCCAATATTTTCCCCCAGGGAGATGATGTCTCCTTACCCCAATTGGATCTCAGAAATATTCATCTTTTTCCTTCTCCCCTTAACATATTAGTGGAAAAACTTTGTATTTCTGTCTCCTCCTTCAAACCATTTCATCCCAGCCTTCTGGATAATTCTTCTTCATATAAATAGAATTTTCTAAGCTCTGCATTCACCCTATTTAGCTCCTCCCTGTTCTCTTGGGTGGGGAAAATCTCCGGTTGGGTCTCCTTAATACTAACCTGATCCTACAAATCAACCACCTTCCTGAAGACATCCCCAAAAGTTTCTTTACCCCACACTGCTAGAGCTTTTTTCACCCTCTTTAGTTTATAGTGGAATTCGTAGAATGGATCCCCGATAAAGTCAACCCTCTAATTTTCCACCTTTTTAAAGCTATCATGTTTAGTCCAAAAGTTCAGGAACTTGAATGTCCTATGGACTGGTTCCTCGGTAGTGTTGTACATCATATGAAGAAAGGCATGGTCAGACCCTTGCCTAATCAGATGATGCACTTCACTAGAAGGAAGGATTTGCATGAATTCCTGATTTGCCAGTACCCTATCAAGTCTCTTAAAAATACACTCTTCCCCCACTCTCCCATTCCACCAAGTAAAACTGCCACCTTTATGTTTCAGTTCTATCAAAACACAGCTAGATATACAACCTACAAAGTCTTGTGCCTCAGCATATGTGAATTGTAACCCCCCTTGTTTCTCCTCTTCAGACAGGATGACATTAAAGTCCCCCCCCCCCCCCC
>DF357780.1:115115-125231 GCA_000787875.1 Solanum virginianum
CCCCCCCCCCCCCCAACAAGCCAAGGTTCCCTTATAGTGCTCCCATGTCCTGCAACTCTTCCCACAACTCTAATCTTTCAATGGCCAGACGCCTAACATACACTGCCGAAATTGAGAATTGTCTCTGATTATACAAAAAATTTATAGTAACTTGTTGCCCAGAATCCCTAATCTCTTGACTCTCCTACTCCTCTCCCCAAAAAAGCCATATTTTAGACGAATTACTACAATATGCATTATGGAAGCCCAACCTCCTTTTATACATCTCCATCTCCTGATCAACTTGGAATGGTTCCATAATCGCTATGAAAAAGTACTGATTTCTTCTATTTAGATCCATTAGCCTCTCAAATTTTTTTTGAGATTTTATAGACCTAATGTTCTAGAAAAGAACTTTCCTATCATGGATTACTTTGATTACTTCTATCTTTACTCCTTGTTTTGTCTTGTAGAGGGACCTTTTGTCCGTTTTTAGTCGTACCTTTCAAAGATTGTACCTGTCTAGGTGACAGATCCCCCTCCTTAGCCACAACAGCTAGATCAGCACTGATATCCCCATCTTTATCTTTTTTCCCTTTGCTTATTGTGGTGTCCCCTCATTAATGTCAGGTGGATCATCTTCATTTATCAGGCACTCACTCCTTAAAACCCTGTCCTCACCCACGTTAAGACTGTTATGGACAGAAGCCTGGCTGCCAGAGGCAGCCTCGATGCCCTTATTTGTGGACTCAGCATCAAGAATCTTCCTATTAATCCCTGAATCACCCTCCACCCCCTTCTATACACCATTACTTTTATTCATCACTTCCTTTACTAAGCTAGATGGGCTGGGCTATGTTGTATTCTCCCAATGTTATCCTTCTTTTGTTGCATGGCACTACTTCCCTTGTCCTCCTCTTTCCCTTATGTGTCATTCCCCATATCCCCAAATTTCTATTGCACCCATTCTTTCATATTAATCTTCTCTTTTGTATTAGCGTTATCTATCTGCTCTTTACCCTTCTTATTCTGGTCCATTTCGCCCCCTCCTCCTTCTTTCAGAGCCTCAAATTGATTATTTGTCTCCACTTCTTTCTTTTGAGTTGCTTTCCACGTATTTGACTACTTTCCTTTCCCATGCTGCCAGCCATTAGTATCCCTTCTTTTATTGCCTTGTTTCTTTCCCTGGTCCTTTCCTTGCTCTTTTTCCTTTTGCTTTTCCTCCTCTGTAGCCTCCTCCATTGTTCCCCCATCAGCTTTATCTCCATCTTCCTCTGTGTCCTCCTTTTTCTTTGGATGTAACTCCGGGTGTAATACAAAGCAGTCATGCTCATTGTGACTCTAGAATTTACACTTCTTGCAGTATTTGGGGAGATAGTAATAATTAATATTTATCCATTTGTCAATAACTTCCCCATTCTTCCTCCTCAGACCCACATTGATCCGCTTTGGGAAGTCTCTTAGCAAATCAACCTCCACCTTAACCCTCGTACTTGGCCTCGTTTGATTCTTTGTTGCTAAATCCACTTGTAATAGTTTCTCCACTATAGCTGCCAGAGAAAATACAGCCTTATTACCAAAAACATTTGGGGGCAATGACGGAAAAGAGATCCATGCAATAGCTACCGTGGTTTCCTCTTCAGTATTGAAAAGAGGATCCCACTTAAGCTTTCTCATCGTATAAGTCCAATTTCTGTGCGTGATGTAGAAAGCTGGTTCAAATAAGAGTTTAACATAATCTTCCATACATGATGCCCTTATAAGGATATGTCGATTACTCAGCGCCCCAATATTGCACTCTCCTTTCATCTCCCATTGTTTGGGTATGATTCGTCGCAATTCTTGTATATCCCTCCACCCATAAGAGAATTTGCCAATGACCGCATACTGAAGATTTTCATTCACAATCATCTGCTCCACCTCATGTTCCTCCTATATAACCCTCGGCTCTCCATGCAAGTAGGTCTCTGGTTTCATTGGGATAGGCTTAATGTTAGGTTGTGGTGGTTTTAGTAAATTTGCTTAGTTTAGCTTAGTAGTTTGTGTGGCATTGTCAGACCCAATAGGTGGCTGACCAGTTGACATGGTGGTCATATCCACCAACCAGTAGTGGTTGACGGCAGATCAGTCAAAAAAAGCTAGGGTTTGCCCTCCAGAAAAATAGGGATTGTATATATATCTTGTTTATTCCCCTATTATGTAATTATAATGTTCAAAATTCCAACAACTTCTACTTGTTTGAAGTTTCCGCCACTTTTTTGTGAAAATAGGTCGTGAGGAAAAATTGAGAAGATCGAGTCTTATACCTTTGATCGTATTTTAATATACTAATTTAGAGTTTAAGAAATAACTTTGTAACTTTAATAAATTTCTCTTAATTATTTTATTTATTAAAAAAAAGCTGAAAATTATATGATATCGATAAAGTATCAATATATCGACGGAGTATCACAAGAAAATATTTTCTACTAATTTAGAGTTAAATAAATAATTTTGTAACTTTAATAATTATTTAGAGTTTAATAAAAAAATTGTTTCTTATTTATTTCTTAAAAAGAAAAGCATAATTCTATATGATACCAATTGGGTATCAATATACTGCCGAAATATCACAGATGATTGAGCTTATTTTATATGATACTAGTATGATATATATATATATATATATTATACCGTTGAAGTATTACAGAAAATTATTTTATAGTATTCATGCTGACATCACGATGATGTCAGCACGATATCAGGGCGAAATAAAAAGTGGTAAGTAGGGTCACAAGGTAAATAGTTTGGGTCATGGATCTATTAAAGATAAATAGTTTGGATTTGATTCATTAATGGTAAATAATTTCAGTTTAGGTCTATTTTGTATACTTTTTTCAAATATTTATGTGCGTATATATACTATATCAAAATTTTCACTATTATTTCAAAACAAAAATTATATATTATTTTTTCTAAGATCGATCGCAAATCAAAATATTTCTAGAGTGAAGGAGCTATGATAAATAAATATCATAATTTCATCCCTAAAAGAAACAAATATCTTTTTAAGCTTTTCAAAATCTCCTCCTTGAAATTAAAGATAACTCTTTATTTTATTTTTTATCCTTTATTTTATGGGGTAGATTAGCCTTATAATTCATATTGCTTAATTGATTTACTTTTCCTTTTAATATTATTTGCCCTCACTAATTTTAATAAATAAATCAAAAAAAAATATTATGTGGTCACTTAGAATTTAGATTAATTAATAATAATAATTTTTTGTGTTATATTATGCTTGAATCACCTAGTTATAATCCAACAACAACAACAATAACAACATACCTAGTGGAATTCTACAAGTGGGGACTGGGGAGGGTAGAATGTACGTAGACCTTATCACTACCTCATTGAAGTAGAAAGACTGTTTCCTAGGAACTTTCGTCTCAAAAACCCATAAGCAGAATAAATTAGATATGACAAAAAAAATCAAAGGGAACAAAAAGAGCTACCAATAACGAAAAAAATAATGATAGTATGTAAATACGATAAAATTAACACATATACGATAGATAATGATACACATGACATAAAACACGACTACTACACCCTAAGGTCAGACATCCACTTAATCCTACCTACCAATTAGTCTGCTATTCTAATTCGCGACCTCCACTCATTTCTATTTAAGGCCATGTCACCTAGTTATAATTCATTAGTAATAAATAATTTCTTAAATGTTAGTAAGATTCAATCAACGTACATGTTTAAAATAATAAGGTTTTTTATCACTCTCATTACTTATCTACTTTTAAAAACGCATTTATCACTTAGAATACATTTAGGAAATTTAATCAAAGAGAACTATTTGTTTGTTTCAACCCCCATATAGAGATATGAGATATGGTCGAGACCCCCATTTGCGGACCTCGAAGGGTGCCTAATACCTTTCCTTTGAGGTAACTTTAACCCTTACGTGTTCTTCGGTGACCTTAAGCTTAGATTTAATTTTTAGGTTATAATGATGTCCTAATGCACCTTTAAATACATTAGGTGACAACTCTTCAACTTCTTTTTCACAGCCCAAAAAGAGTTGTGTCACGATGTCATACATGTCCCCATTTTTCATGAGAAAAATGGGGAGCGACATTGTGTTGGAATCAAGGACATAGCCTGATGCCTGCAATCTAACCATGTCATGATGCCTAGAACAGGGTATTGGTTGAGTTCACCATGCCCTGATGTCTATAGACGAGGATGTGTTGTTCTTTGTATAACCCAGTTAAAAGGGTACATTCGAGTATGTACAATGCTGGGTTTGAGTCCAGTAGTGTTGGGTTCGAGTCCAACGGATTGGAAGCAGGGTTTGAGTCCCAGTAGTGTTGGATTTGAGTCCCAATGGATATTTTGGACTTGTCCAGGCCTACTTGCCAAGGCAGACCACTGGCTACGTCTGTCTTTATCCTATGAGATCCAGGATATGTGTGCTCGATTCGAGTCCAAAAGAGGTTGGTTCGAGTCTGACTAGGTTCTGACTCGAGTTTAGGACGGGGAACAGGGTATATGGAGCAAGTTGCAGAGTGGGATTGAGTTCCAAGTTTGGGTTTTTTCAGAGATATGGTTATTTGTACATTGTTGATTCTCGAGGTCCATCCAGATTTGACATTAGACCTTATACCTATTCACCCCATTCTTGTGTTTGGGTGTACTGGCTGAGCTTATTGGGGCCCCACTGCGTACAAGCATAGACAGTGGGGCCTTACACCCATGTACATCACCGCCCAGCCATCCAGTTGTCGGTTACCATTGTCTTCATCAAACTATGCATCAGGTTGTATGATTAAATACTTGTGGAGTTATATTTGTTATATCCCCCTGGTTACTCACACTACATTTCTTCATCAGTTTCATAGTGCAGGTCCTAGCACGAGCCAACAATGGTGATTCTTCATGTGATAGCAATATTCAGAGACTAGTGGTGAGCATTGGACGTCCGTGGATCCTTTCGGTCTCTTTTTGTATTTATGGCTGTCTTTTGTGACTTGAAACTTGCTTTATATATTATTTTAGATTTTGTATATGTATATGGAGATATATTATGGTTAATGTGTTATTTTGTGTCTATAATAGATCTATACAAGTGATTTTCAGGTCCTGGGAGGGGATGTTTTGCCATTGTTAGGCTTGTGCATGCCTAATGCTCGCATGTTCTTGTGTTGATTTTGGTTCTATTCTATTATGCCTGTTACTAACTATTCGGAGACAAGGGTTTGGCTTGCCTATTGAGTGTAAGATTGGCGCCATCATGACCTGTAAGGTAGGATCGTGACATTTCCAAAGTCCTAACTTGTTCTTAGTTTATAAATAATCAAGAAAATATATGTAATTAATAATAATAGCCTAATTTACCTAGATTATAGCAAAATCATAACCTTTGGCCATTTTCATGATCATCTCCCCTAACTAGGGCTTTCACCCATCATCAATACATGTATAAATCCTTCCTATATCAATCCTCCTTAGAATCTAAGGTCTAGGAATCAAATACAAGTTACAGAAATGATTAACTGCCTTTAGTAGTGGAGTTAGTAGAAAATTGAAGAGAAATAGCCCTAGGTAGTGGAAGAAATAAGAATAAATTTGAGACTTTTCTAACTTAATATTTGCATCTGTCCCACCATGACGATCACTATTCAGCCATGGCGGCACCACCACGTGGGTTGCATGGAGAGGGTAACTTCGTAACTCATATCTCAACCTCTTCTTTACAATACACTCTCAAATCATGATGTTAAATAATTTACCATTTGCATCAAGATTAATTTTAGGAGTTCTACTTGCCGAAATTCAATTCCGTAAAGCAATATAGGCTCCTTATCACCTTGGATATCGACTCAAATAATCAAACTTACAATCCAACACCCAATTCTTTATCAAATCACCCTAAAACTCACATGACACAAATTTTCGTCTGAAATTGGCCTAGGCTCAAAATTTTCAATTTACTACTTAAAAGTTTTCTGCCTCAATTTACTTTCCTTTTGACCTTCATAATGATAGGGTCAAGTCATTATAATATATACCAATTTATCCATCTCTCTTCCTCGAGTGATCAATAGAAAAAAGTGGACCAAAGTAAGAATAGAGAAGTACCTGAATCAACGAACAATAAAGTCCAAAAAACCTACAGGTTAATATACACTTAAAGTTAAAAGAATTTTGAATTTATATTTTGTAACCTAGAAATGACAAAAAATAATGTCAATCATGCCAATGCAATGAGTATTGATCTCCAAGATTGTTACTGATGGACCTCCAAGTTCAATATAGAATAGGGTCGGTCTAAAAAGTTTCAAAGACTATAAATTAACATATACTGAAAGTCAAGTACATCCTATGTCCTCTTTTCTCACCCTAAAATGTGAAAAAAAAAGTCATTCATGATGGAGTAATAAGTATTGTTAACCAATATTATTTCAGGACACACCAAGTTTGGAGCAGAACAAAGTCGGTCTAGTATTTTTTAAAATACTTATGGACTAAGAACATACAGAGAACTCGAAAGAATATTTAATTTCTATTTTGTGACTCTAAAGCACAAAAATAATACCATCAGATATGATGGAAAATATTGATAACCATAATTGTTTAAATAGATACATAAAACTTGAGTTTGAACGAAGTCAGTCAGTAAAATTTCAAAAGATCTATATAGTGACACACTGCGTGAACTCAAAAAAATATCCTAATATTCTTTTTATGACCCTTAAATGTCAAAAAAGAAATATTAGTCATGGAGAGACACTGAGTATTGACACCAAAACTATTTTGGTTGAATATACCAAGTATAGGGATGAACGTAAACTTCAAAAAATCTATGGACTAACACATATCGAGAGATCAAAAACTCCTAAACAAATGTTATGTAGCCCAAAAATATCAAAAAGGAATCATCAGTTATGAAGGGACAATAAGCAATAATCACCATGATTATTTCGGATGAACAAACTAAATTTGGAGTTGAATGGAGTCGTCACAATAAATTATGAAATATCTATGGACTAACACACATTTAGAATTCAAAAGATCTTGAATTTTCTATTTTCTATCTATTGCCTTTCGTATTATTTTGAAACCAAATCGTCATACACTAGTTGCTCTACACTTCGGTTGTGCTTGATAAGAAGAAAAATATTTTTTGAAAAATATTTTTTAATTTTCTCATGTTTGATTGGCTTAAATGTTTTAATATGTTTTCCAAATCAACTTCTTTAAGGAAAATGTCTTCCTTCCAAAAATGAAAAAAAAAATTTCGAAGTTGTAATGACCTCAAAGGTCATTTCTGGAATTACCAATCTAATTACCATTTGTCCTTTTAGAAAATTGCCCTAATTAGTCTTTGAATAAGTTCAAAAATCAGATTTTGATAATATCGTAAAAAAGTTGGAGTTTTGCAAAAGAAAGAGTTTTAAAAGGCTTAAAGTTGAAAATTTTGAGTTTTATGGTCATTTTGAGTTTTGAGTGTCAGAATTCGATTCCATCAATTCTGAAATGCCGAATTTGGTCTAGGAGAACTTACAGAATCAAATTCGGAGTTAAAACGGAGATTTTAGGTCCAAAGTTGCATTTTCAATTCATTTTGGATCATAGGTTTGACTTTGGTCAACATTCAGGGTTCGGGAGTCTGTATTGAGATTTTGTCTGTTCTAGTGATTTTGAATGGTGAAACTAATACTAGAAATGCCTTCGTTGTAATTTTTAGAGGTTCTGAGAATATTTTAAACTTTTAAGTTTGAAACTAGCTTAAACAATCCTTCTTGGGTTCAAGGCCATGGAGGTTTCGGATTCAAATTCTGATGGTTTCATTGAATTCGAACTGTTGTTTTTAGTAAGGCTCTATGTTTGGTTTGTATTCACGGGGTTCCAAACAATTTCCCGGTGGTCCAGTTCCTATTTTTATTGGTGTTGAGTATTGCTGGTGCAGTTGTTATCTGGTGCATGTCCCATTGTTCTCCGCATTTCGGGCTAGAGACTGCGTTCACGTAGGGTTAACGCCTCACTGTTCTCCATATTCACGGATAAAGCTCCGCATTCGCGGAGCATTAGTGATGCCGAAAACAGTGACTTTTTTAAAACGACGATTTTATTTTAAATCACTATTTTCAACTCTTCAAGCTTTGTTTTCAAGAGAGATTTCCAGATTTTACAAGTCAAAGTGATTGGATAACTATTTCTAACCTATTTTATTGATTTACATTGATTAAATTGCGATTTTAACTTCTAATTTTGGGATTTTAATGGTGTAAATTGAGGATTTCTCGGACTTCAATTTTCAATTTTTAATCATTGATTTCTTTCTCGTCTTAACTCTATTTTCGAAACTATGTTCACCGTTGAACTCCTTATCAACTTGGCATTATTTTCATGTTTTAATTTTTAATTTTCAGCTATATTTTTCGGTATGAGATTTTTGACCATTTTATCCTTTTTCTCTGAACTAATTGATTTTAGTGTCATTAAATTCATTATGTGATTGTAATGTTATATTTGAATAGATTGTGGTGACTCAGAATATTATAGAAGAGAAAAAGCAATGATTTTGACTTGATTCAAGATTTTATTTGAGGTAAGTGAATTTCTTACCTTTGTTAAGTATAAATGAACCTTATATACTCCTATGTGAATGGAATTGAGTACTTTAGGGGTAGAATTATCATTGTAGGCTTGATCATGACTTTTTGGATTGAATAATTGTTCATAAGATGATACATTTTGACTTATTGATAATGAAACATTAAGATCATTATGATGTTGATACTATGATATAATCGTGATCATGCATATTACATTTATTTTTATTTGTGCATTGATACTTGTGATGGCTATGGTCGAGATGTGAGTAAGGTAACACGTGGATTGATGGCCGATGTCTCTACCAGTTGAGCCGAGGTAATATGCTGGTAGTTCGATGTTATTTCCAGACAGGTGAGCATTAGCTGAGGTTTTTGCCAATAATGTTCACGGATACATGGTCGATGTGTGGCCTCCATGGGTTCCGACTGAGGTAGTCATCTGGTCAATGGATGTGTATCATAAGGAGACATGTATCACGATTATCTGACATTGCATCGTATTACTGACATCTCAGTGTATTCACTCCATCTCAAATCATACTTGTTTCTATATTACCATTGGATTTTATATGGAATTGTCTACTTATTGAGTTATTGACCTAAGTAATTGTTGGATTTATCTAGATATTATTGTGTGTTGAGACATTATACTTGGTGATGAGTATATCTATATATTGAGGCTTGTATATTATTTTGTGTTGGGACTTTTTTGAGTGCAGGGTTGTAGTTCGGTGGATTGTGGTTGGAATTTAAGAAGTTACTTTTGTTCTTCATTTCTTTACTTTATGTTAGTTTCATTTCGCTGAGTACCTTATTGTTTGGTGCTCACCCCTTGCTACAATTTTTTGTAGGTAGTGAGCCCCGTCTACCTTGCTTGCTTCTGATTACCTTTTGGATCGGGCTTTGGGATCTATCGAGAGGTAGCTGCTTGTTCCTTCAACAGACCATCGGAGATTCTACTGTTATGTTTTGTTCTATTTGAGAACTAGACATCATGACATTTATTTCATTTGAGTATTCCATGTTTAGAGACTTGTACATGCGACACCATTTTTGGGATGGTTTTAGTTTGTTTTCTTTCGCTTATCTATATTATTAGACTATTATCTACCGCTTTTATCTTTATTGTTAAGTGGTTTGGACTAACTCGTCTTGGTGGGTTAGGTGAGTGCCATCACACCCGAATTTTGGGTCCTGATAGAAGCTCTCCTCCAACCTCAAATTATAACATTTTTTCTTACCCTACTCATACCATGACCCCTCCCCTCGACCCAAAAAGTTTTTAATTTTTCTTTAAGAAAAATAATTTTTTTTTGAGAGTTCACCTCATCCCTATCCTGACCAACCTACTCCCCTAAAAAAGTTTAAAAAGTTTTATTTTTTCACCCCACCTCCTACCCTCCTCCTCTCACATCAGCCCTCCCCCCTTAAAAAAAATTAAATTATTTATTTTTGAAAAATATTTTATATTTTAAAATTTTATTTTTTTAAACCCACCCCTACCTTGACCGTCCTATCATCC
>DF357779.1:1751-72792 GCA_000787875.1 Solanum virginianum
CCTTGGTTTGTTTTCTTTCAACATAGCCAAAAATGAGGCTCATACATACATATATAGATTTCACTTAGGGAGAATGGCACCTTAAGGCATAAGGTTTCCATATTTCCACATTTGGTCTCATACTTTTCTAGTTCAATCCAATTAAGGATTTTTGACTCTTTAAAATTTCTAAAATTAACTAAATTTCTGAAATTTCATCATAATTCCAGTGTACCAATTTCCAGGGTCTAACAATACCCATGAGTTCTTGAGGATATATCAAGAGAGTTGCATATCAGATTGATAAAGCTGCCAGATAATCATGATATGCCTACAAGGATACTAGGCCAGCTGGATCACCTCCAATATTGTGGACCAAGTTCTTAGATCCATTCGTGGTTATGTCTGTTCCTCGGACTCTCAAGGATAGGCTCTATGATAGTTATCCAGACTAAAGTAGGGACCTATGATAGTACCAGAATACGAGGCTAGATTCCATAGCTCTCTATATGCCACTGTGATATTGGCTACTACGAAGGAGAGGATTAGATGCTTTTCTAGGGGTTTGAGGATGTAGCTCATGATTAAGACCCAGTCATGAGTCACAACAGGCCAATGTTCTTGGATATTATAGATCATACTTGTCCTATTGAGCAGCTACATTAAGAGGCCCATAGGGTAGCTATAGGCGGGCTCACTCTGAGGGAAGCTATAATAGGACACGGTATAGATCCAAAGGATAGTTTAATAGGTCCCAACCAAGTTTGCAGCAAGGTTAGTCGAGTCTTCCTTTCCTGTCTTCATTATAGGCTTCTGAGGGAAGTCGCCAGTCATTAGGTACCTCTAGGTAGGGCTGTCTTTATCCTACCAGGCCAAGGCTAAGGGATAGAGATACAATAGTATTGTTGCGCCCCATGTTTCTCGCAAAAAATGGGAACTTGGATAATGTCATGGCAACGACTCTTATGGGATTTGAAAATAAATTGAAGAGCCACCACCTAATGAATTCAAGGTGCATTAGGACACTTCTAACCTAATTACTAATTCTAAGCCTAAGGTCACTAGAAAATGGATAAGGGTTAAATTTACCTAGAAGGGAAGGTGTTAGGAACCCTTCAAGGTCCGTAAATATGGGTCCCGACCATATCTCGCATTTTATGTGGGGGTCAAAACAATCAATTAAGTCTCTATTTTTAATTATTCTAACTAATTCTAAGTGACCAAAATTTAAGCAAATAATTAAACAAGTAAATATTTAAATAATTATCTACCCCAAGCAATAAAAAATAAATGAAAGAGAAACTCAAAACTAGGCGAGATTTATTCCACTCGGATCAGTTACTCGGCGTTATATTTTTGAAAGACAAACCAGAGTTTGTCATTTATAGCTCGCATGGCTTATTTAAGCCAAAGGACAAGACCAAGGTTCGTCCTATTAATATCGAGTTTGATCATCATATTTGAGGGTCCTATCTTCCCCTACCCCTCCTAAGTTGGTTTTTTATTAACCTAAAAGAGTACTAAGAAAAATAAAAAATACTAGCATTTTCTAAAGTGCCTATCATCCCTTCTTATGGTTCAAGAGGCATTGGACTTTTAATTAGGTAGTACTAGACTTAAAAGGGAATATAGGGCATCCTAGTTAGACTCTATGTCAACCAAAACAAACAGGATGAACAATTAGTAGGCAAAGTCTCAAATAAGCCTCTAACTAACTATTCATACTTGAAAACAGACAAACAACATAAATTGTGTGTGACATGGTAAGTGTAGGCATCAACATAAAAAAGAAAAATGCGCTATTAATAACATAGAAAGCAATCTTTGACTATTGTTTTGAGAAAATATTTATCAAGGTTATAGAGTAAAATAATATTTTAAAAACAGTTGTTAAAAACTTCTAAGTGATATATTTGAGAATATTATTTATTTATTTATTTATTTATTTTAAGCATGGTAAATATAATATACTAGGCATGATTTCTATGTAATTAAATATTATGCCTATGAAGTATAAACACGTAAAATAGCATATTCACACTTATTAAATCACCTAAAATATAACTTGACAGAGTCTTGACTTGAAAAAAAGTAATTATTAAATTCTAAAATAATTTTTTTGAGTGAAATAAGATTAGAAAATACTTGTCAATTTTAAATAACTTTTTTTGGTAGAATAAGAGGTAGTTATATTAATAATATGCATCAGTACATATTAGTGGCAGCCTGATAGCTACTAGTAGAACTGTTTGAAGGGAAAATTACAAAATATGGATCAATTTTTAACATATGCGGCCTTTTCAGCCTAACAAAAAGAGTTTCCACTTTTTCTGCTTTCAACTTCTTCTCGACAAATAAAGAAGGATTTGCCCACTGCAAAAAGGAGTTTGCTTTCAACCTTGCCCCTTCTTTTGACTAAAGATCTGCCACTTGGTTAGTTTCTTTATAGTCATGTTTCACCGGAAGGTTCCCCAACCGGAGCATAAGTCCCTGCAATCATGAAGAATAGGAGAGTTAGTAGGGTGGTTAGGTTTTAGTATGGAAAGCATGTCCTAGCAATCAACGCTTATTTCTAACGGTGTAAGCTGTAATTCCAGGGCTAATTGGGAGCCCTTTCATAGGGCGTAAAGTTCCATTGTTTTGTTATCTCCTTGGAAGGAATTTCCCATATACCCTATTACCTAGTCCCCCTTATTATCCCTTATTACTTCTCCTATACTACTTATTTTTGTCTCTATAGAGGTGGCCCCATCTGGGTTTAGTTTATACCTTAGAGTTGGTGTTTTCTATTTAATGAAGCTAGCTGTAGGTTTTGATCTCTTATATTATGTTGTTAGATATTTGAATTCCAGGGCTAATGATGGTGGTATTATATGGTTGATCTGGTTTTGTTTATTTTCGTGGAGATTACTATTTTTGGTTAGCTAAATGTTCCATAAATAGAATGAGAAGGATTCTTTCTATTACAGGTTTTGCTGCTCTACCTTCTGGTTGTGTAGAATTTTTAGCCAGTGATGACATTGTTGGGGGCTTATGATATTTACCTCATTGTGAATTTATAGGTGTTGCCATAATTATTTGTAGCTATTCTACAATCCAGGAGTATGTGCTTTATCATTTCTCTTTTATTACATATGTGATAGAGACTACTTATGTTTATTCTTATTATATTAAGGTAAGCTCGAGTCGGCAGCCTATTATGCTGGCATAGCCATAAAAAAATTTAATTTTGTTGGGGCATTAAAGTTTCTAGATCCATTCAAAGGTGCTAGTACCTGTGTCCGATTTTGTACATTTATTATTGATGTAGTGGTACTTGCTCTTGGTTGTTAGGGTACCCTTCTACTTATGAATTTATGTTAATTTATCTTGTCTTTATGGGCATGGTATATATATGTTGTCTATGTGGTTTCTTAGTGCTTTTGGGATGTTAGTTGATATGGTTTTCCATTATCATTGTCTTGAATTTGATATGTTATCACATACCCACATCTCTTCATCTTGTTGTGGCAGGGGACCATATATCGATTTCCTTAATATTTTATTATTTGGCATCCAATGGTTGTACCATAGGGAGATATCTTTCCATTTCCTAATATCCATTTGAGGCCTTCATACCATGTCTGCCAAACCTGCGACAGACTTCTCCAGGTTTTACTATTGCTATATTTATGCTTTGGGTGCATGGTGATATCATTGTTATTGTTGTATTATGAGATTAAGATTTGCGCCCATAGGGTGTTTGGTTGGGTGGCTACCTTTCATGCGATCTTAGCGAGGAACGCTTTATTTTTTTAAGTTTTTCTCTTTGGATTCCCAGTCCCCCTATCTTTTTATGCTTTTTTAGGATTTCTCAGCCTACGAGATGGATTTTACATTTTGTGATGGTACCCAAAACAAAGTTTCTTTGTATTTGGTCGATTCTTTTATTGACACTTTTAGGGAGCTTTATATATTGCATTGAGTGGTTTGAAATATTACTCAAGATAGCCTTTGCCAGTGTTACCCTCCCTGCCATGATTAGAAACTTTATTTTCCATCTTGATAGTTTTTGTTGGAGATTTTCAATTATATATTGAAAGACTTTTAGTGAATCCTTTTGGTGAAAGATAGGAAATCCTAGGTACTTTGCTATGTGGACCCGCTTTTAATGTGTAGGATGTCATGAAAAACATTTTTAGTATCTATTGTGTAGTTCTTTGAGTAGAATATTTTGGATTTTAGTAATTAATTCATTGTCTCAAGTTAGTACAATAATTTTCTAGCATGTTTTGTATATATTTATTGTTGTTTATGCTAACCCAACCCATTAAGATTAGGTCTTTAGTGAAGAATAGGTGTGACAGTTTGGGATCTCCTCTAGATATTTGTAGTAGGACCCAGTCCTTTTTGTGTATTTCTTGTTTTAATTTTTGGGATAGTCTTTCCATACATAAAATGAATATATAGGGCAACAGTGGGTCCCTTGACTTATTCCTCCAGATGGTTCAAAGAAGTCAGTTCTGTCTCTGTTCAAAAGGATTGCTTCACTACTGGTGGTTATGCATTGCATTATGAGCTTTGTGACTTTTTTTGGAAAGCCAAAATATTCAAGTGTATTTTTTTTATAAAAGAGCATTCAATTTTGTCAAATACCTTTTCTAGGTCTATCTTAAGGATTATCCCTGGGTTTTTCCTTTCATTTTTTGGAAATGGTAAATAACTTCCTAGACTATTATTGCGTTTTCTTATGCCTGTCTATTTTTTAGGAAGCTTGATTGAGTTGGTCCTATTATGCTTTCTATTGAAGGTCTAAGTCTATTGGTGATAATTTTTGCACTAGTCTTATAAGTAGTATTGCATAGAATGATTGGTCAAAAGTCTATCAGGTTGTTAGCTCCTTTCTTTTTGTGGGTTTGGTTTATTTTTTTATGTATTCATTATTTTTTGAAAGCCTTTTTGCATAGGGTTACAATGGATGTTCCAACTGTATTCCAATATTTTTGATTGAAAAAAGGGTGTAGGCCATCAAGCCTAAGAGCTTTAAGCAGGTTGAAGGAGAAAATTGCTTATCAGATTTGCTCTGTTGATGGTGTGATCCCAAGGCTATTGAGTGAATTGTTGCATATGTCAGTGCATCTTTTTTTAGTGCTGTCTGACCATGGGATGTTCAAAAAAGTTGTTGAAAGTAGGACACAGTCATATTCGTGATGTCTGTTTGGTCGTATACCAGTTCCCTTCACTAATTGAAGGGCTGTTATTTTTTTCTTCTTCGTTTGTTTAGGATGGTGGTGTGGAAGAATTTGGTGTTTGAGTATCCTTCATTTAGTTTAATTACTCCAGATTTAATTTTGAGAAATCTTTCTCAAGGCGTAGCACATGGTTGAAATCTTTTATAAGGTTCGCTTCAAGTTGTTGTAGGAATGAACTGGTCGTGTAGAGAGGGAAATTTTGGAGTCCATTAATTCATTCTATTAGGGTTCTATTCCTATGGAAGATATTTCCAATGACTTCTTGGTTCCATTTGGTTACATTTTTTGTGAAGGCTGGGATTGCCTGTAATATTTCCCTTTCTCCTAGCTATCCTTGATTATATTGCCTATATCTGGATGTGATGCCCACATACTCTCAAAACGAAAGATGGTATGTCTCTTATTGCTCTTAGTTTTTGTAAAATGACAGGAGTATAAGGCAATGGTCTCAGTGGGTGCACGAGAGATGATCAACGTGTGTAATGGTCTCAGTGGGTGCACGAGAGATGATCAACGTGTGTGTCTGGGAAGGCTTGGATCTGTTTATCATTTGTGAAGAAGTGATCAAGTCTCTTGTAGATGAGTTTTGATTTATCTTTGAATTGTTGATGATGTTCATGCTCCAATAACAAAGCGGTTGCTATCAACGATTAACCTAATCGGAGGTTAGGGTTGAATTCACAAGGAATATATAGGGCTTGACTACAAGAATTCACTATCAATCATTTTGAGCATCTATAACTAAAATATCTAAATGGGGAGGGGGGTTGTGATTTAAGAACAAAGCTAAAAATAAACACTATATTGACTATGTGAGAAAACACTCAAATTTAGGGATAACTCGAGAATTGTGTTCTCCCCATAGGGTGTTTGGTTGAAAATAAACACTATATTGACTATGTGAGAAAACACTCAAATTTAGGGATAACTCGAGAATTGTGTTCTCCATGGTTCGTTGACTCAATTACCCTAGGCAACATAACTCTAACTGGCAATTTGCATGCAGGACAGTAATTTAGGTTCTTCCAGCCCTCTTGTGAAGGTGAAGGTCGAATTTCACCATGACGCTTGGTCGGCAATCATAGTGTGCCAACTAACTGTTACCTATTGTCCCAGTTAAACTCCCCTTGGTCAGGTTTGGTTGATTAGAGGAGAACACATCAATCGAATCTTGTCATCCACTTCCCTTTTCATATTCATCACTACCTTGGTTGGGATCGTGATAATAGGTGGGGTTTGGTGTTGGCCACCACCAAACATCAACCAAAATGAAGAGAAATAAATTATATATGCAAAACCCCAATGATAGAAATGCACAAAGCTTAGGTTATTCCAAGTCAACTACCTATGGTTCCCGCAACCCTAAGTTGTGGGTGCTTAGCTACTCGTGGCTAAGGCAAAACCAATAATAATGCAAATAAATGACATAGTTGAAAATTTTACCCAAACAAATGAAGAACAAAAGCACCACAAATTGCAAACCACAATCTTTAATGAATGGAGAATGAATACAATGTGTGTCTTGCAATCCCCAAAAGTGGATTTTCCAATAAAAAGATCGAAATCTACTCTAAAGCTTAAAGATATTCTAGAGAGAATATTCAATGTGTTTTTCTCCGATTCATGTCTGGACTCCTTCAAATAAACCCTAACACAAAGTATTTATAGTATTTACAATTTAACCCTAAAATTAAGAAGAAAAGATAGCTGGAAGCAGGTATGTCTCACAGGTATGACTCATAAGGTGACCTGCGAGTCGTGATCAGGGTCTTGTATCAGGCACTATATATTTTGGACTTGACTATTACAACGCAATGGTATGAGTCATTTGGGGTATGACTCGTATGCTCCTCTCATAGTCTAGGTCTTCAGTTCTTGGTCCAAAATTTTAGCTCTCTATTTCTTGCTACGAACCCATCTATATGAGTCGTAGGGAGACCTACGACTCGTAGAGTGGCCTTGCAGGGCTGACCTTTACTTAGCAGATTTTTTATCTTTGCTCATTGTTCCTTGCTATGAGTTCACCTTATGACTTGTAGGCAGGCTCGTATGTCTTGAACTTCAGCAAAATCTGCAACTTTCTCCCAAAATCATTTCAACCAACCTTTTTTGCAATAACAACACAAAAAATCATAAGAACCATAAAAAGTTGCATTAAGAACTCAAAAAATCTCTTGTTTTAGGCATCAAATGTACAGAATTTTGACAGTACATCAATACCTCAACTTAGAACTATTGTTTGTTCTCAAGTGATGACTCAATCTAAGCAGACAATAAGAAACATATAGTAGCGACTCTAATGGCATATACATCATTTACTCTATTTTAGGTACTTAACCTTCATTTTTAAAACCAGATTGCAAAACTACTAAGTAAACCAAAACAGAAAGACATATCTAGTAATCTAACTATGACAAGCAAAAGAGCATCAACCATCCACAATCACTGGGTTAGTCATATGCCAATCAAGTAGTACAAATGACCTCACAGAAAAGAAGTCCCTCTTACTCACTCAAAAAGCTTTTAGAACTCAGGGACTGTGTAAGCATTCTTACTCTCACAAATGAAATTCATGCAAAATGACTAACACCATAGGGTTGCCTCTATAATCAACTTTCGGATAGGTGATACAGTGGATTTGGATCACCTTAGGACTTAGTGGCTTGTAACATGGGCTCCTGGGGCGTTGGTATGGCATTTTAGACAAGTAGTGACTAAAAGCTATCCTTGAACCATGTTTACCTATACTTTTACCTTCATAACCTAATAATCTTCACTGAATTCACCTTATCCTCCTATTCAAGCTTTTCCCCGGTACCTTCTTTCTCTTTTTCAGCTATGCTTTATTTTTGAACTCATTTTTGCTATTCACTTCAACCAAGGCACTTTTCTTTTCTTTTTCTCACCGGGCTCATGACTTTTCATTTCTTTCTTTTTTCCCAACTAACTACCTTATTTTTATTACTTTACCACAACAAAGGACACCCTCAACTTAGGCTTTTAGCCTAAGGTAAAGTATACAATATCTATTTCCCAAACCAGAGCCACTATTCGTAGATACCCTCAACTTAGGGTTTTAGCCTCAATCAAGATTCACGTGTTCAAGGATAGACCAAGGCCAATATCAAGGTATTTCATAAAACAAGACTAAGCTCACTAGGTGTCAAGAACGAATGAGTGTAAGAGAAGCTCAAACAATAGGGACAAGAGGTCAACTATCACATTTGGCAGGTAATTTAGGCAAAAGTGTGCTTACTAAAAGAACAAAGGCCTAAGATCCCTTACAAATCAACCACTTCACCAAACCAATCTTAGAGGCAAAAGGCAAGTTCTGAATCAACACACGATACATTAATACGGTAAAATAATCTCACAACACATATGACATCGCACACACAATCAAGTATAGACTCACAGGTTATGCTTCAAGTATCAACTTGTCTTCTCATTGTCAGAACAAACATTACCAGATAATTAATATGGATGATAGCACTAATAACCAACAATCTCAAAAATTTTGAGGGTACCGAATTTTCACCAAAATTTAAAAAGCATTTAAAAACTATGTATATCCAACAGATAATACTACTATGTATGTACAAATTATCTACACTACCTAGACATGCCGGTTCAAAAAAAATTAAAGCACCCACAAGGAAAAAGAAATACGACAAGAAAATCTTGGGATCAAGAATAGGAGAAGTTATAGACTTGGAGGCTACTCAGACTTCACCTTAATCCATAACTTTCCACACCCCACCAAAAGAGAATACTTTATCCTCAAAGTAAAAACTGCAAGAAGAGAAATAAGGGACATACTTTGGGTTGCCTCTTAGGAAACACCTGATTTATTATCACGGCATGACAGGATGCTGTTTGTACTCATACTTCCTCAAAGTGCCAATCTTCCACTATCTTAATTTCTTCCATATTACCTATGTACAAGTTGACCCTCTGGCCATTGACCTTGAAGATTTTACCATCCCTGCTTTCTAACTCGATGATTCCATGGTTAAAACTGCGTACCACTCTAAACAGTCCCATCCACTTGGATAAGAGTTTTTTTGAAAATCATTTTTAACCTAGAGTTGTAAAGCAACACCATGTCTCCTGGAGAAAACTTGTAGTTCTTGATCCTGCAATCATGCTGAATTTTTATTCTTTGCTTGTACAAGGCAGAACTCTCATATGCCCGTAACCTAAACTAATTGAGTTCATTAACTTGCATTAGCCTAGATGTTGCTGCTTCATTCCAGTCTAGATTTAGCTTTTTAAATGCACAGTGCTTTGTATTCAAGTTCAACTGGTAGGTGACGAACCTTCCCAAACATTAATTGATATGGGGATATTCCAATTGGTGTTTTGAAGGCTATGCGATAGGCCTAAAGGGCAACATCTAACTACTTGTTTGCTTTACCACTTGTTTTTGGATGGTTAGGGGTTGCCACCTTGTGCTTCACACTATACATCTCAAGAAGAGCTTTGAACAGTTGGTTACAAAAGTGAGAACCCCCATCACTGATAATTGCTCGAAATGTGCCAAACTTGGAGAAAATATTTCTTCGGAGAAATTCGATAACACTCTTGCCCTCATTGTTTCCTAAAGCTATAGCCTTTACCCATTCAGAGACATAATCAACAACAATTAAGATGTACTTATTCCCATGTGAGCTAACAAAGGTTCCTATGAAATTGATACCCTAAACATCAAACAACTCAATCACCAAAATAGGATTTATAGGGAGTTCTTGCCTTCATAAGACTCCACCCTCTCTTTGGAATCTATCACAAGACTTGACATAGTCATGAGCATCTTGATGTACAGATGGCCAATAATAGCTACATTGTAGTGCCTTAAAAGCAATTCGAGCTCCACTGTAATAGCCACCCACCAACGATGAGTGCCATGCTTCAAGAATGCTGATCATTTCTTCCTTGGGAACACATCTACAGATGATCGCATCAGCAAAAATACAAAACAAATATGGCTCATCACAAAAGAATTTTGTGACATCATCCATGAACTTGTGACATTGATGGGTATTCAAGTCTCGAACCAAGGTATAAGATCATGTGAGGCCGCCAATACCCTTTCATCAGGGAAGGAGTCATTGATATCAAGACCATCATCAAATTTCACCATAGCTTCATCTTCCAATCTTAGGTAAAGTATACAAAGAGATGATCGGCTACCTGATTTTCTGAACCCTTTCTGTCAATTACATAAAAGTTGAATTCTTACAAGAGTAGGACCTACCTGATCAATCTCAGTTTTGCATCTTTTTTAGCTATCAGATATTTGAATGCTGCGTGGTCTATGTGTACTATCACCTTAGCTCCCAAAAAGTATGACTAGATTTTTTGAAGGCAAACACTAGGGTGAGCAATTCTTGTTCAGTGACTGTATAATTCTTTTGTGCCACATTAAGTGCCTTGCTGGCATATTAAATAGGATGCTGAATTCTCTCCCTGCACTACTCTAACACTACTCCTAAAGCCACCCCACTTGCATCATGCATTAGTTCAAACGGTTTACACTAATTTGGAGCCACGATAATAGGTGCAGAAGTCAACTTTCTCTTCAATTCTTTGAAGGCTTGCATGCATGCATCATCGAACACAAATTTTGCATCTTTTTCTAGCAACTTGCACAAAGGTTGTGAAATCTTAGAGAAATCTTTTATAAAGCGATGGTAGAATCATGTATGGCCCAAATAACTCCTGATACCTTTCATAGAAATCAGTAGCTGTAGTTTTTCGATAACCTCAATTTTTGCTTTGTCAACCTCAATTCCCTTGCCTAAAATTCTATGACCAAGCACGATGCTTTCTTTGAGCATAAAGTTACATTTTTCCCAATCAACACCAAGTGACTCTCAACACACTTTTGCAACACATTAATATCACAAGCACTCTTCAAAAGATTGACCAACCACACTAAAATCATCCATGAACACCTAAACAGTGCTTTCAACCATGTCCAAGAAAATAGATATCATACATTTTTGAAATGTTACTGGAGCATTACATAATCCAAAAGACATTTTGTTAAATGCAAAGGTACCATATAGGCATGTAAAACTGACCTTCTATTGATCTTCAGGTGTAATGAAAATTTGATTATACCCAGAATATCCATCAGGGAAATAATACCAACTCTTCTCTGCATGTCTGTTAAGTATTTGATCCATGAATGGCATGGGGAAATGATCTTTCTCCATGGAAGCATTTAACTTTTTGTAGTCCATGCACATTCTCCATCTGGTGATTGGTCACATGGGAATAAACTCATTTTTCTCATTTGGCACCACAATGATGCCCCCTTTATTTGGGACACATTACACAGGGCTCGCCCATTCATTATCTACGATAAGATAGATTACCTTTGCATCTAACCACTTGATGATTTCTTTTCGAACCACTTCTTGCATTGGAAGATTTAACTATCTCTGATGTTTGATACTTTGTTTATAATCTTTGACAAGTTGAATCTTATGCATACATATCCTTGGGGGTATGCCAATGATATCTGCAATTGTCCACCCAATAGCCCTTTAGAATTGTTTGAGAACCGAGACAAGGGCCTCTACTTGTACTTCACTTTAATTAGCCATAATTATGACTGGTAATATACTATTTTCTCCCAAATATGCATATTCCAGATGTGTTGGTAATACCTTCAACTCTACCTCAGATAGGATTTTTACAGAAGGCTTTGTAGGTAGAGCTTCCCTGTTTTTCAAATCCAACTCTAGCCTGGCCTATTGTCTAGACCCAAATGACAATCCGAGACCGTTTACCATTTTCTCATAATAAGGAATTCTTTCACCATCAAAGTTCATCAACACAACTTCCAAAGGTTCAATTCCGAGTTTAACTCAATCAGGACCTCCACTTTATCATCATCACCCATTTCAATCATTGAAACGACTTGAAGCCCACAATTTTTTCTATCTTGCTGACAAACTTGAAACATAATAGTCTCTTCACCAAATCTGAAAGTAAGCAACCCCTTTTCCATAACAATTAACATGCGACCTGTAACTAAGAAAGGCCTCCCCAAGATGATAGGAACTGGAAAATCAATTTCACAGTCAAGTATTACAAAATCTGCAGGAAATATAAATTTATCTACCTTAACCAGCACATCATAAAGTAACCCCACAAGTTTCTTGACTGTTCTGTCTGCCATTAGCAATCACATCTTAGTAGGGACAAGGGGGCCCAAACCTAACCTTCTGAACATGGAAAGAGGTATTAAGTTAATATTGGCTCCCAAATCACATAGTGCTTTGGCAAGTGCAAGCTCTCAAATAGTGTATGGTATGGTGAATGCACCTAGATCTTCACGTTTCTGCACCAAATACTTTGTGGTAATGACACTAATTTTGGGAGAGGTCTTGGCTAACTTCTTGATTCTTCTTGACTAGGTCATTCTTCAATCTAGATACCCAGACATCTTCTCAAGAGCTTCAATCAAAGGAATCTCCACTGATAATTTTTCAAGTATTGCTAAAAATTGCTCAAACTAACCTTTCTTTTTTCTCTTCCCAAGCCTTAGGGGAAATGATAGAGGGGGCCTTGGGAAGGTCTTATATTTCTTTTGTTGCTCTTTTATGCCATGCACTTTGGCTTCTTCTTTGACACTCTCCTTAAAACTCTGATCCATAATATCTGTTACTGGTGAGTTGATGTGGTTTTTACCCCCACTAGTTATGATTGCCATACAGTGCCCTTCATTTTTAGCATTTTAAACCGTATTGCTAGGTAAGGTGCCCTTTTGCTGTTGGTTTAATTATGAAGAAACTTGCCCAAATTGTTGTTCCAATTATTTAATCGCCACAGAGTGAGACTCTATCTTTTAGTTTTTACTTAAAATATCTGATTTCATTCCCTTAAAGGTCTCATCTTGGTGGTCAGCTTTTTTTAACAACTCATCAAACATCTCTTCAAGCCTCCAGGTGCTTGGCATGATATCACCGTTGTGCGGTGGCACATAAGAACCTTTCCTTTAACAATCTCTTCTACCCTATTCGACATCCGACACTCTCTCTCTTTCATAGTAGCCATCTCAGTTTTCTCTACAAACACTATAATAATTATAGTTCCGACCTTGATTTTTGAAACCTTGCCTCCAATAGTCCAAATTGGACCCTTAGAGGTTATTTCAGAAAGCCTCTTGATTACTCATGAAACAAGCATCTTCATCAAAGAAAGGATCATCATACATGGGATCCTTAAGAGGTTGGTGAGTAACCACTTGGACACTTGCTTGATTTTGTTTTAAGACCAAGTCCATACTTGTGCGAAGTTGAGCAAGCTGCTCTATGATCTCCTCGTTGACCTTTGCTTGCTCATTGTTGGTGTAGACTGTAGAAGAAGTCTTTATTGTACCTCTCTCTCTTTGACCCCATTCTCTATTGGTTTTAACCACTTTCTCCATCCTCGCAGCTATCAATGTGAAAGGTTGGTCAAGAAACATGCCTCCTATGACTGTGTCAGCGTAAGCTTGAGTATGCTCGTCAAACGCCTGATAGAAAATCTCAAGCAAGACATCATCAATAATCTTATGATCAGGGACCATCCTCAAGCATTTGGTGAATCTCTCTCATATAGTACTAATGGAGTCACCTGGCAATTGTTCAAAATTATTTATTTGATATTTGAGCTTAAGCTTCTTTTATCTTCAGAAATATCTCTCTAGAAACACTCTTTGAAGCTCGACCCAACTTATTGTTGTACCTAGAGGAAGCTTAGACAACCATACAGCTACATTACCAGTTAGTGACAATGGAAATACCCATAAACCAACAATATCAAGAGAATGATTTTGTGTCCCCATGACACTCTTACAGACAAAGACAATATTATGAAGATGACAATGGGGATCCTCTGAAGCTAGCCTTGTGAACAACCTATGGTTTTAGAGCATTTGAAGTGATCCACTTGACACTAAGAACTTAGCTTCTGTCGGTAATAGAGGTAACACTATAGCACCAATAACATCCATGGCCATAAGATCTTAGCGATATTGGTTCCAACCATAAGCGTTCTTGCTGAAATCCCTAAGTTGTGTCCTATCATCCCTTAGGGTGGATTTTATTCTCTTCCCATAATGTTATTCATATTCATCTCTTCCTCAACTGTGATGTCCTTAGTTACTTGAGCTATTCTTCTAAAGAGTCAATGGATCTCCAAATTGATCAGAGTTAAGGGATTGCTCTGGCTCCTTGTGATGGGCATACAACCTAGTACACCCTGCAAATCAAATCAACAATAAAAAAATAAAAGTAAAATAAAAAAATTATCTAAAAATTAATACTAGAACTAACTAATAGTGAAATCAAGTCAAAACCTAGCCGTATTCCCCAGCAACGGCGCCATAATATTTGATGATGATCACGCTTCAATAATAAAGTAGTCACTATCAGCAATTAACTTAACAGGAGGTTAGGGTCGAATCTACAAGGAATATAGGGCTTGACTACAAGCATTCACTATCAATCATTTTGAACATCTATAACTAAAATCTCAAAAAGGGGGGAGGGCTTTGTGATTTAAGAATAAAACTAAAAATAAACACTATATTGACTATGTGAGAAAACACTCAAATTTAGGGACAACTCGGGAATTATGTTCCCTATGGTTCATTAACCAAATTACCCTATGCAACATAACTCTAATTGGGAATTTTCATGCAGGATGGTAATTTAGGTTCTTCCGGCCCTCTTGTGAAGGTGAACGTCGAATTTCACCATAGCACTTGGTCGGCAACCATGGTGTGCTAACTAACTATTTAATATTATCCTATTCAACCTCTCCTTTGCCAAGTTTGGTTGGTTAGATGAGAGCAAATCAATTGAATGTTGTCCTCTACTTCTATTTATCTTTTCGTTACTACCTTGGTCAGGATTGTGATAGTAGGCGGGATTCGGTGTTGGCTACCACTAAACACCAATCAAAATAAAGGAAAATAAATAATACATGTAAAACCCCAATCATAAAAATGCAAAAAGCCTAGGTTATTCTAAGTTAACTACCCATGATTCCCACAACCCCAAGTTGTAGGTGCTTAGCTACTAATGGCTAAGGCAAAACCAACAATAATGCAAATAAATGACGTAGTTGAGAATTTTACCCAAACAAATGAAGAACAAAAGCACCACAAATTGCCAACCATAAGCTTTGATGAATGGAGAATGAATACAATGTGTGTCTTGCAATCAACAAAAGTGGGTTTTCTAATAAAAAGATAAAAATCTACTCTAAACCCTAATGATATTCTAGAGAGAATATTCAAAGTGTTTTTCTTAGATTTATGTCTGGACTCCTTTAAATAAACCCTAACATAAAGTATTTTTAATATTTACAATTTAACCCTAAAAATTAAACAAAAATGACTATTAGCAATAAGTACATCTCATAGGTATAACTCGTAGGGTGATCTACAAGTCATAATTGGGGTCTCATATCAGACACTTTGCATTTTGGACTTCACTATTATGACTCACTGGTATGAGTCATTGCTTGAGCTATAACTCATGTGCTCCTCTCGTAGTCTAGGCCTTCAGTTCTTGGTCCAAAATTTTAGTTCTCTATTCTTTGCTAAAAACTTACCTATACGAGTCATAGGGAGACCTACGACTCAAAGAGTAGCCTTGTATGGTTGAACTCCACTTAGTAGATTTATGATCTTTGCTTACTCTTCCTTGCTGTGAGTTCACCTTACAACTCATAGCTTGGGCTACAACTCGTAGGCAGGCTCGTACATCCTACACTTCAGTAAAATCTGCAACTTTCTCCCAAAATCATACCAACCTACCTTTTCTGCAATAACAATACAAAAACACATAAGAACGACAAAAAGTCGCATTAAGAACCACAAAATCCCTTATTTTATGCATCAAATGTGCTACATTTTGATAGCACATCAATGGTTTTTTTATCCAGGTGTATTTTCTTCCGGTAAAACCCATGTCTATTAGTTCATAATGATTTATTACTCCCTATAAATCTTTTGTGCGATTTTTGTATATTAGTCCTCCCCCACTTTTTTCACTATAACTTGTTACGTCACTAAAATCCTCGCCTATAAGTCATTTCCCGTTGTTGTTATCTTTGATTTGTTTCAAGTTACCCCATAATTTTATTCTTTTTTCTCTATATATGCTAGCATATATAAAGCTAAACATCCAAGGGGTGTTTGAAGTATATACCTTGATCATCGCATGAATTTCCTGATTTGAGGTTGAGATTTTATCCACTTCTAGTTATGTGTCATCTCACAGGAGGACTATTCCTTCCGAGTTGCCTACAACTCGAACTTGCACCATATTATTAAAATTAAAATCATCTAGGAGTACTTGGTGGTCCTGTATTTTAATTTCTATAAGCGCCATAAGTGGTGGTCTATGCCAAACTAGTAGTGATCTAAAGTTTCAGCTAAAGTTGGGTCCATTTCCTCCTCTATAGTTCCATATGATCAAATTCATTGAGCTGCTCAGGTGTTATTCATTGAGCTACTCAGGTGTTGTTATGGGGCCACTATCCCTAATTTCCCTCCATCTGATTCTCTCCCACTATTGTTGGGTTTAGTATAACTGTGAAGTTTCCTAAGAAGGAATTGGTCAGGGCTCATATGTCGATTGAGCTTTTTCGTAGGTTGAGATGGACATATTAATATGCATTTTTTATGTATGTCACCCTAAATAATAAACCTTTTATTTCTTTTAGTATTGCTACTTTTGTCCATGTCGCTCTTTTCAGTGCTGGTGTCTCTTCTAGATCTTTTAGATTTTGGGTCACTTCTAGATTTTGCACTTACCTACTTAGAGTTAATGGAGGATAAGATTGAGTTAGTACCTGAGGGGGAGAGGTCGTGAAGATGGGGACTACAATTGGAGGGGATTCCTCCTTCCTGGGCTGTAGTGCTATCGTGGTGGAAGGATTGGCTTTCATTATTGTCGTGTGAGCTGGAAATTGGGAGATTGTTATCTCCATGGTTTTATTAGGAAGAACTAATTCGGGAACAATATGGATTCCTGGTTCACCATACTGTACTATGGTATAAACACGGGATTGAACAAAGGCATTTCCAATGTCGAGAATTGGAAGAAAGGCATCTGGAAGGGTAATGGGATCATAGGGTTTTGGAAGATGGACAACATCTATATGTGGTTGTTATAAGCTTCTAGACCAAGTCTCATTCCCTTTGAGACCATATGAGAGAGAAAAGTCAGATTCCTTAATACTATTATCTCTTCCTGACTTTCTACTATGGCTTTGAAGGACAAAGCTTGGTTTTGCAGTCCCATTTTTAGCCATGACATCGGAAAGAGGTTTGGTGGTGATGCTAGGGTCACATAGTATGTGTTCCTTCCATTATTACTGGAAAAGTCTACATTGGTTGGAAGAGGATGTACGGTGGAGCCTGACTGTTCATTTGGCTTAGCTAACCTTGGGAGTGCGAGGATTATAGGGGAGTGTGAAAGGGAGTTTTATGGATGGTTTTCCTATGCTATTGGGATAAAAAAGGTAGTCTTAACATCTTGCACTATATTAGTTAGGTTAATGATTATAGGGTTTATGGGAATGGGATTTTTGATTTGTTGGGGAATATTTCCTTTAATAGGAAATGAGATACTAAGAATATTTGTGTACACAAATACAAATATTTTTAAGTCTTTACTATTATTGGTAGGGTAGATTAAATGTATTTTTCTATTACATATTATTTTTGAATTCAGACTGGTAGATATTTCAGCTAGTTGATTTTTTTCATTGGGTGTGATGCAGTCATGGTGTGTGATAGGCAGGTGGTCCATCTCTATTTCTTTAGTTTTGGCATCTGTTTTTAATTGATATGATTTTTTAGCATATGGATTAGGTTTAGCTAAGCACTCTAAGGTGTGATGTGTTACTTGTCAGTGGTGGCTAACTTAGGGGTTAATTTAGGCTAATTAGTGTTACTCTGTCAAAGACGTTAGCACCCAGATCTGGGGAGTTGTTTTCACTTTGGGAACACTCATCATTTACTTTATTTTTTTAGATTTTTCTTCGTAGGATTTATGATATTATTTGCTACATCAATTAGAGTTTTATCGTGATTTCAAATCCCAGCAAGGGGGATCATTTTGTGAGCTTGAACCCTGTAGTGTATGTTCGTCAGGGGTTGGTCAGATCTTCTTTTGTACGTAAAGATTTTTTCATTCTAGATACTTACCTGTGCTCGCCTCGAATAGTTTAACACTAATACCTTGTTTGTTGCCGTCCATGTCCTTTGGGGATCATTTGGTATGTCTCCTGTGTCTTGCGAACTCCATGGTTTTCCACTACTTTGGTTCCACTATTGGCGAATCTCCTTTTGTATTACCCTGCTACTCTATAGCTTTTCTGTCTTGTTCCTTGCTCGATGCCATATCCCCTAAGTGTGTGGTTATACTATTGCTCCGTTTCGCATAATTGAGGGTGTTGTCTCCCAAGACTTTCCAGATAATACAGAAGATGTCTAAGCCTTTGTACATGATTTATTGCTTATTAGATGGATTTCTTGACTGGAGTTTTTAATGGTATTTTGACACATATTTGCGTGTGACTTCCCCTCAAAGCCTGTGAGGTGCAGACGTCGATTTTAACAAGCCTACCTAATGTTTTTCCCACTCTTGCTATTATTTGATGATTATAGAACTCTGTAGGTAACTCTAGCAATCTAATTCGTATTACAAATATGTCTTCCCTTGCTTCTGTGGCCACAAAGTTTGGCGACCATCTTTTAACTGACATAAAGTATCTATTTATAAACTAGGGTCTATTTTGGAGAACGTTCTTCATGTTTTATTCCTTGAAGAATTTTGCTATGTAATAGTCATGCTGCAGGTCAATCAGTAGGAGTTCTTCAGACGTTTTCAATAGCATTTTGAGTCTGGTTTTTAGGTACATATGGTTGATTTTTTTGCCTATGACTTTTACAATGATAGAGTACTTCCAAGGTCTATAGATTCTTTTCTTATCTTCCTCCAATAGTGTCATGCTGCCTAGGTGTTTTTGTTCGAGGTTTGTACTCGTGTTTTGTGAAAAGGTTTCCATTGGTGCTTCGTCTTTTGCATCTATGTTATCCGATAACATGTCTGTGGGTTGTGTCCCTTCCACTCTCATCCTATCCTCCTGACTCGGGTATGGTACAATTAGTACATACCTAAAGGTTGGTTTAGATGCATTTTCTTTGTCTTCTATGTGTGTTCCATCAGGCGAGTCAGGTGGTTTGGGTCTTGTTTGTCCATGTGCCGATCAACTCTGCATTGTAGAGAGTTCCTCTCCATCTTTGTCGTTCTCAACAAGAGTGGCCTTCTGTAGATCAAAATTCTTGATATTTAAAAGTTGGGCAACCAAGGAAAGTGGTATCTTAACTATGAAAGATATAATAGGTAGAAGTAGAAGTGCATGCGACCCGCGTGGAACATTAAGTTTTGAAAGTGAATTTCGTTAGAACTAAGGTGAACAAATTATTCAAATAACTTGTAAATAAATAAATCATGCAACAAAGTTATAAAATTCCCTTTTTTTTAAACATTAGAAGTTAAATTTAATTTAGAAAAATATTTTAATTGAGAAGAAATTTAGTAAAAAAATGTTTACAAATATGACACAAATTAAAATTACGTTACTAAGTTTATACACCTTTTAAACAAGTCCATGAAGATTAACACACTAATGTTTTAACCTAAGTGACTTTAAAAAAAAATAAACTAAAATTATTCAATTAGTACACACTCATCACAAAAGTAGAAAATAAGAAAAGAAGTACGTAGCACGTAGAACCCTTCCCCCCTTTAACCAGATCCCCAATTTCACTATTTTTGTTACATCAATTTTTGCAAAAAATAAAAATACAACATAACCAAAAACAATAATAAAAAAAACTTCAGAGTCCTCCTCCTCCCATCCCAGGTGACTCTCTACATCTTGATTTACGTAAATAAACCTATAAGACTAATAAAGAGACTAGCAACACCCATAGAAGAAAATAATAACAATAAAAAAATACTAGAATAGATAAACATGTCACTCAAGAACATATGAATAGAAGAAGAGAATGAAACTTATTAATTAGTCCAATAATAATTAAAAGAACACTTTCTTTTTGAACTTAGGCAGAATGATATTTCTAATAAAAATGTTGCAGAGAAAATATATCTTTTTTTTTCAAAAAGCAGAATGAAAAGAGGATTTTTGGAAGCATGGGAGAAATTTTTTTTGTGTGAAGTCTTTGAAGAATTCTCCGAGCATGGTCTTTTTCTCTCGTATTCGAAGATGTCGCTGAATGATGAGGAAGTCCTCTTTTTATAGTAGAGAAGGGAGGAAAACAAAAGGCAAAAAAGGTTTAAACTTACTATAATCAAAATAATAAATCACTTAATTGATTCAATCAGAAAATTATCATAAAAATAAATAAATTAATTAAATGAATTTTGTCAAAACGTTTTCCTAAATAAATTAGTAAAACAATTTTATGTATATCAAAACTATGCAATATGTACCATCTAAAAGGAAATAGCATCAATCCTGCTAGTAAATCAATAATTTACAATATATATGGGTAGATTTATTCTAATAAATCATGACTTACCACTGCCTGTGGGACTAGCCCACCAGAGGAGTTCCTATTGCTATCGTTAGACATAGGCAACAATGGACCAAAGCAATTAAACAATAATCTAGTCGCCTTTGCAAGTTTGTTGAAGCCCAAGGTGGTACAACCTAATCTGGCGGTTGTGCCAATCAAACCTGCCACAATGCTACACTGGGAACGTAATATCACTTGGAAGTCATCAGAGGTTAAAACTCTTATTTCAGTTAGAACTATTATGGCTAAAGAAAATCTCCAGCATGTGATCATCATAAGTTTTCTTATGGAAAATCGGATATCATGGAGTTGCGAAAGCAATTTCCAAGGCAGTGTGGAACTAAAAGTGATGGCACAATTAGAGTTCTGGATACATGACATGTTCTGATCAGATTAACTAGTTTCGAAGACTATGTGCACCTATTGGGATTGCAACTTTTCAAATTAAAGCAAGGGGTAGGTATTGGCAGATGCAAACATTAAAGTGGGTCATGTGGTTTGAGCCAAATATGGAAATTACAATTGGAGTAGCATGGATTTCTTTTCCAGATCTGCCACCAAACATTTTTGCAAAGGTGGCTATTTTCTCAATTGTTGCAACAGTAGACAATCCTTTAATGGTGGATATAGCGACAAAAAGCCAAACAAGACTTAGTTGTGCAAAGGTAGAAGTGGAGGTAGATCTGACAGTCAAACTACCTTAAAGGGTGAGAATTACAGAGGAGGATGACACCACGAGGGAAAGCAAATTCAAGTGGATTAAAGTCCAATATGATCATATACCAAAATACTATAAGGAATGGTGTCTGCAAGGTCATGATGAAAGCAATTGTTGGACAATTTATCAAGAACTAGATGATATAAAAAAGGGAAGGAAGAAACCAAAAGGAGGACAAGAGAATGTCAACAAAGGAGATGAGCATGGAAGGAATCTCAATATACAAAATAAGAATAAATGAATGGTGAGAGGTAAGAATAAATACACAAGGGATAAATTTGGGAATGTTAGAGGTGAAGCAGATGTGAAAGATGATAATTCCTATAATGTCCTGAGGAAGGTAGAAGATGGAGATCGAGAGAAGAGAATAACAAATCCACCAATGGTAACTATAGAGTGGATGAACTAAACCTTTGCAAAAAGCAAGGAGAAAGAAACAAATAAAATGGAGGAACATGAGGAGAAAGGCATAAGTCCAAAGGAAGCTCTGGATACAAAGCAAAATAATCTAAATGATGGGATTGATAGCACAGGGATTGAGGAGGGGAGAGGTTTGGAAGGGGATATAGTAGTTTATACGGGGAACAATGAAGAAGTGACCCTACTTACTATGCAAGGAGACCAATCACCTGCAGGGAAAGAAGGTGAATCCGAGAAGAAAGATGCACAAGAGCATAAAGTGACATGATGCAAGCAACAATGGCAGTATCCACTCAAGGGGATTTATCACCAACCGAATATGGAAAATTGAAAGAAAAATTCAATAAGCCCAAGACACAGAGTAGGGTGGGGGATAATACGGCTAGTCAAGCTGCATTTAGCCAATCAAAGAGGTCTATAATGAAGAACCCTAAATATCTATGAAGGCTCTAATATGGAATATTAGGTCAGTAAACACTAAAAAGGCATTTACTAGACTTATTAATCTTCATAAAAGGTATCAATTTTATTTTGCTGGTTTAATGGAACCTATTATTCACATTAGAGAGTTGGAAAGTTGTTAAAGAAGATTGGGGCTAAAGCAATCTTTTCCTAATACAAATGGTAAAATTTGGGCTTTTTTTATTATAACACCCAATAAAATTATCAAATTACCCTTAGAGAAGATATGTGCGCATAATGCGTCTTCCTATTCTCTATTTGCAAATCTAAGTTCGGATATGAGATCAACATGAAAAATTGAGTGAGAAAATAGTCTCGATTAATTTTTAGAGCAATCGAATCAAAAGATAATTTTTCAATTCGAAAATAAAAAATAGTGTCTGTGTGCAATATAGGTGTGTCAGGCCTCTGTAGCAGACCTAGTCTTATATTTTTTTGAATTATTTCGACGGGACTAGAAAACTAGTTCAGAAAATTTCTAGAAAAAAATACACATGAGCGCGCACAGTCCGCGTAGCAGAGTGGGTATTCCAAAGTAAAATTGTTTTTCTAAAATTTGTGAGGAGCATTCTAAACATTTTATAACCCCTCCTAAACTCAATGCATGATCAAAATAGGTCATTTTGAGTGTAAAAAGGGTTTTAGACCCCATTCTAAGTCCTTTCTAAGTACTTGAAAAGACTAGGGCTTGAGAGAGAAAAAGAAGAGCATAAGAATTGAAGAGTTCAAAGGAGAATTCTTGAAGGTTGATTGTTTAGAGCTTCACCCGTGGTATGTAAGCCTAAACAAAAGCATGAGATTGTTCCCCTATGTGCCCTATAGAAGGTCATAGATGAATTGAGAGTTCATAAGCCCCCATACATGCTTTTTGAACTGTTGCTTGAATATTTTCTTGAAAATTATACCTATTACATGTATTTTCCTATGTTGATGATCATCATAAACTTATTTTTCTTGAATTGAATACTTTTCATAAGATATTGTATAACCCTACATGTTAACTTTTGAAAGTATGTATGAATAAACCTAGGGATTGAGTGTAGAGCCATGAATTAAGAATGTCGATTGCGATTGTGATATGAGACTGATGGTGAGTTGATAGAACTTGATAGTCATATGAGTATCCTTAAATGATCTCTAATGAATTTTCCATTCAATTATTTCCTAATGATTGTCCTAAGCCCTGAGCTATTGATTGAGAGTTGAATTGAAGATGATGAGAGTCTCTATGAGATTTATTCAATGATGTGTGCTTCTACAAGGTTGATTTAAGATGTTTTGATTAGATTAATTATCTTATGAGCATTGAGTCTTAGGAGGAGTATCGAACTTAAAGAGTAAGAGTTAATCTAACTTGCATTGATCAAACTACATAGCCAAGTGTAAGTGATGATTAGAACCATCATACTATATTGAGGTTCCCTCTTGATAGAGTCCCTGAAACAATAGAGGACTTGTTAATTTTCTAGGGCCCCTAATAGATTCAATTTGTTCCCTACCTGGCAAGTATATAACGGTTGTTGCAACAACAACGACTTGTTGTACAATCACTGACTCATAATTGATTATTTTTGAATAAGCAAAACTCCAGAAATTTCCCACTTTGAGTACTTTGAGTCGTGTTGAGATGAGTTGAGTTGAGTTCCTTGAGATGAGTTTGATTTGGTTGATAAGGTTTGATTGGTTTGATAGATCACTTGTCTACTTTTTATTCTTGCTTTAGATAAACACTTGAAATGCTGATTGATTAATATTCTGAGTTGATGTTGTTCCTTATTATTATATTTGTTTCTATTTTATTCAGCTATTTTACATACCGTACATTCCATGTAATGGTGCCACTTAGTGTTGTATCATTTTATGATGCAAATATAGGGATTAGAGATCATCAACAGGTAAATCATTGAGAATCTGAGCAGTCAGCTGATTGGTGAGCTGCCCTTACTTTGGAGGATTTATTATCATTATTTCATCTTGCTTATAAAGTTAGACTTGATTAGATTTAGTTTGATTTGAGGTAACCATGGGTCTGTCATTGGCACTACTTGGTAGTGATAGAGGCTTCATAGAATAGAGTTGAATGTTGATGTAAGATTTGTTGAGCTATTTCTTTCTACTAGCCTTTTTATTTGATATGCTATTTGAGATTAAATGTGCCTATTACTTTCCTTAGTCTTCCACTGATTGTCTTGAGTTGTTTCATTGAATAAATATGATAAGGCCAAGTGATGTGATGAGGCCAAGTGGTTTTCTTAGGGACTAGCAATATCCTTTGGGTGCCAGCCAAGTCTAGGGAACCCTCTAGGGGCATGACAAACTTAGTATCAGAGCATAGAGTACAAGTGTCCTAAGGAGTCTATGAAGCCGTATCTAGTAGAGTCATTATTTGTGTGAGTAGTTCCACATCCATAATATGGAGAGTATAGGACATTAGGAATTTTTCACTTCTTTCATGTTCTAAATCATGCGATAGAGTTATTCTCTGTGAAATGTTCTTCTCTAGTTCATGCTCTATGCGTTGAAGAGTTATAATCATGCCTCCCAGAAGAGCCATAAGAGATAGAGGACGTCCCACCAGGAAAAATGTTAACCCACCTTACCCTCAAGGACATGAGGAGCCTATGGACCCAGTGGTCCCTATTGAGCATCCCTCACATGATGAGGTCTCTATGGCTAAACTTTCCTAGGTTATTCAATCTCTTACCTAGGGTGTCACAACACCTGTTACAAGATATGGAGCAGGTAGACAAGATGCACAGGACACATCTAGAGTCTGGGAATTCTTGAGGATGAATCTGCCTAAGTTTAGAGGGTCTGCATCCACTGAGGATCTTGAGAACTATATGGACAAACTTTAGAAAGTTTTCCAAGTGATGCATGTGCTAATCCTGACAGGGTTGAACTTGCTGCTTACAAACTCAAGGGTGTGGGTAGACTATGGTTTGACCAATAAAAGAAAGGTAGAAGAGAGAATGCCCCATTGTTGACTTGGGCAATATTCATGGAGGCCTTCTTGGGGCATTTTTTCTAAGAGAATGCAAAAAAGCCAAGGTAAGAGAGTTTTTGAATCTAAAATAAGGCTTTATGATTATGCAAGAGTATGTGTTGAAGTTCATGCAACTATCTTGCTATGCTCTAAATATGGTTGCTAATATAAGGACGAGAATGGGGATGTATGTTGATGGGTTGAACAAAAGGCCAAATAGAGATAAGAGAGAAGTGATGCTTGTGAGTGATATGGACATTGGGAGGTTGATGAAATTTATGCAACAAGATGATGAGGAGAGACATCACAACAGAGAGGAGTTTAGAAGTAAGAAGGCAAAAACATACTGCCATGAGGTTGGGAAGAAAGGGAGTGGTAACGAATTTCTAGTATCATCATTCCTAGTGCACCTACACCCAAAGTCATGAATGATCAGAGGTCCTAGAATATTAGCACCCATGGATCTCAGTTACAATCTAGTGTGGCTTAAGGTTTTCGGGGCAAACCAACTTGTAGTATATGTGGAAAATTATGTATAGGTAACTATCTCGAGGGGAGTGATGCATGCTTCAAGTATGGACTAGCAGGTCACTATCAAAAAAAGTGTCCAAAATTGACTGATCGAGCTCAATCTTCTACACTAGCCCCACCAGCTAAAGGAACCTAGAGAGGTTTTACATTAGGTGCAAGTAGAGCTACAGATTGTTTGTATGCAATAGGTGGTCACCAAGATCAAGACAACTCCCCAGATATTGTGACAGGTATGATTCAAGTCTTTTCTCTTGATTGTTATATTTTGATGGATCCCGGTGCCATATTGTCATTTGTAACTCCATATCTAGCTAGTTGATTTGATAGAACTCCTGAGAGTCTTCTTGAACCCTTTGATGTTTCTACTCCAGTGGGTGAGTCTATTCGAGCTGAGAGAATCTATAAGCTTAAGTAGTGTCCATCCATCATATGGATACTTTTGTTGATTTGATTGAGTTAGAGATCACTGATTTTGATATGATTCTTAGAATTGATTAGCTTCATGCTTATTATGCCTATAGCGATTTTAGAGCTCAAATAATTAAGTTCTAATTCTTGATTGAACCGGTTCTAGAGAAGAACGGTGTTTCTGTTGCCCTTAAGAGAAAGTTTATCTCATATCTTAGAGCCAGAAAGCTGATTTCTAAAGGATGTATCTATTACCTCGCGTGAGTAAAATTGGATGACGTTGAGCCTTCTACTCTTTAGTCCATCCCCATTGTGAATGAGTTTCCTAAAGTGTTCCCTAAGGATACGCCTTCTTGAGTTGTTTCATTGAATAAATATGATAAGGCCAAGTGATGTGATGAGGCCAAGTGGTTTTCTTAGGGACTAGCAATATCCTTTGGGTGCCAGCCAAGTCTAATACGCCTGGAGTCCCTCCTAATAGAGAGATTGACTTTGGGATTGATGTTCTTCCTAATACCCAACCTATCTTAATTCCACCTTATATGATAGCCCCCACTGAGTTGAAAGAGTTGAAATAATAATTGAAAGATCTGTTAGAGAAGGGCTTTATAAGGCAAAGTGTTTCTCATTAGAGTGCCCCTATCCTATTCGTGTGAAAGAAAGATGGGTCTCTCAGAATGTGTATTGACTATAGGAAACTAAACAAGGTTGTGATAATGAATAAATATCCTTTCTTAAGGATAGATGATTAGTTTGACCAACTGTAGGGTGCCTCTTTTTTCTCTAAGATAGACCTCAGATGTGGCTACCATCAATTGAAAGTAAGGGAATATGATATTTCAAAGACAACCTTTAGGACTAGATATGGCCATTTTGAGTTCTTGGTTAAGTCCTTTGGGTTGATGAATGCACCTACAGCCTTCATGAATTTGATGAATAGGGTGTTTAGACAATATCTTGATATGTTTGTGATTGTGTTCATCGATGACATTTTAGTGTATTCAAGAGATGAGGAGGAACATACAAATCCCCTCAGAGTTGTCCTCCAAACACTTAAGGGCCATGAGTTACATGCATAATTCTTAAAATGTGAGTCTTGGGTTAATTCAGTGGCTTTCCTAGGCCATGTCGTGTCCGGTGATGGATGCATGTGCTAATCCTGACAGGGTTGAACTTGCTGCTTACAAACTCAAGGGTGTGGGTAGACTATGGTTTGACCAATAAAAGAAAGGTAGAAGAGAGAATGCCCCATTGTTGACTTGGGCAATATTCATGGAGGATAAAAAGTTTCTTCGAGTTAGCAGGCTACTACCGCAAGTTTGTTGATGGATTTTATTCCCTATCTACACCATTGACTAAACTAACTCAGAAAAAAGTTTAGTTTTAGTGGTCCGACGAATGTGAGAAGAGTTTCCAAGAGTTGATGATGAGGTTGACTACTGTACTAGTTTTAACCTTGCCTGATGGGATAAAGGACTTTGTAAGCTATTGTGATGCTTCGAAAGTTGGATTGGGATGTATACTGATGCAGAGAGGGAAAGTGATAACCTATGCTTCCAGACAACTTAAGGTTTATGAGATGAATTATCTGACCCATGATCTTGAGTTGATAGTAGTGGTGTTTGCACTTAAAATTTGGCTCCACTACTTGTATAGAGTACATGTGGATGTGTTCGCTGACTACAAGAGCTTGTAGTATGTCTTCAGTCAAAAAAAGCTTAACTGTGATATAGGAGATAGATGGAGTTGCTCAAGGATTATGACATAAGCATTCTCTACTATCAAAGTAAAGCTAACATTATTGCTAACACTCTTAGCAGGTTATCAATGGGTAGTACAACCCATGTTAAGGAAGGAACGATGGAGTTAGCAAATAAAGTGCATTGATTCGCTCGATTAGTAGTTCAACTTGTGGAAAATGATGAGGGGGAGTTAATGTTAAAGATGGGTCTGCTTCATCTTTGGTGGAAGAGGTGAAAGAAAAGTAAGACCAAGATCTGGTCATACTCCAAGTAAAGGAGGTTTTGCACAAATATAATATGATGGTCTTCTCCAAAGGGGGAGATAAAGTGTTGAGATACTAGAGTAGATTGTGCATTTGAGATATTGATGGTGTTCGAGAAAGGATTATGGAGGAATCCGATAGCTCTCAGTATTTCACTCATCCTAGCTTTACCAAGATTTACCACGACTTGAGGGAAGTGTATTGGTGGAGTGGAATGAAGAGAGATATTGTTGAGTTTGTTTATAAGGGCCTGAATTACCAGCAAGTTAAAGTTGAGCACCAAAAGCCATGTGGATTGGCTAGGAGCTTTGAGATTCTAAAATAGAAGTAGGAGATGATCAACATGGACTTCATTACTGGTCTACAGAGGTCTCAAAAGCAACATTATTCAATATGGGTGATCATGGATAAGATGACCAAATTGACTCACTTCTCAGCAGTTAAGAGAACCAACACTACGAAGGAGTATGCAAATTGTACATCCATGAGATTGTGAGGTTACATGGAGTTCCCTTGTCTATCATGTTGGACCAAGAAGCTCAATTCACCTCCTAATTTTGGAGATCATTCCAGAAAAGATTGGGTACTAAAGTGAATTTGAGTATAATCTTTCATCCACAGACAGATGGCCAAGTAAAGTATACAATTCAGACGTTAGAGGATATGTTGAGAGCATGTGTTCTTGATTTCAAAGGAAATTAGGATGATCATTTACCATTGATTGAATCGGTATACAACAATAGTTATCATGCAAGCATTCAAATGGCTCTCTATGAAGCTTTGTGTGGGAGGAGATGTAGAGCCCCAATTGGGTGGTTCGAAGTTGTAGAAGCTGAGTTGATTGGGACTGACCTTATCCATCAATAAATGGAGAAGGTTAAGGTCACTAAAGAGAGGTTAAAGACTAAACAAAGTTGCCAAAAATCTTATATTGACGTGAGAAGAAGAGACTTACAGTTCAAGGTAAATGATTAGATATACTCGATAGTGTTATCTATGAAATTTTTTTACATTTGGAAAGACGGGGAAGTTGAGTCATCATTATATTAGACCTTATTAGATAGTAAAAACAATTAGAAAGGTTGCTTATTAGTTAGAGTCGCCTTATGAATTAGATGGTATTCATCTAGTGTTCCACGTGTCGATGTTGAAGAAGTGCTTAGGAGATCCTGCCTTAGTGATCCCTATTGAGAGTATTGGAGTGGAATATAGCTTGTCTTACGAAGAAATTCTAATCCAAATTGTTGATCGTTAGGTTTGCATGTTGAGAACCAAGAGATTGCCTCAGTCAAAGTCCTGTGGATAAATAAATTCATTATAGAAGCCACATGGGAAGCTGAGGAAGAGATGAGAGACAAATATCTGCACCTATTTATGCCCATTGATGAGAATATTGAAGGTAATTTCCTTATCCTTGACTCGATTTGATTAATCTATTCTTGAGTTGATATGTCTATTCTTGAGTTTGAATAGAGTTGATTGAGGTAGATGAGGAGTCGATAGTTTGATTGATTGATGTGAGTATCAAGTTAAGTCATGAGTCTATTTGTGCCTTTCTATTCACCTTTACTCATCATTCGAGGATGAATGATACTAAAGGGGAGATGATGTAACACCCAGTAAAATTACCAAAATACTCCTAGAGAAGATATGTGTGCATAACGCATCTTTCTATGCTCCATTTATAAATAAGAGGCCGGATATGCGATCAGTATAGAAATTTGAGTGGGAATGGACTTGGTTGATTTTTAGAGCAACTGGATCAAAAGATAATTTTTTGGCCCGATAAACAAAATAGTGTCTTTGTGCGAGAGAGACGCATCGTACTTCTGTAGTGGACCCAGACTTATATTTTTTAAAATTATTTTGATGGGACTGGAAAACTCATTTGGAAAAATTTTGAAAAAAACACATGAGAGCACTCAGTCCGCGTTGTGGGCTGGGTATTTCGAAGTGAAATTGTTTTTCTAAAATTTGTGAGATGCATTCTAGACATTTCCCAACCCCTCCTAAATTCAACACATGATCAAAATAGGTCATTTTGAGTGTAAAAAGGGTTTTAGACCCCATTCTTAGTCCTTTTTAAGTACTTGAAAAGACTAGTGCTTGAGAGAAGAAAAGAAGAGTGTGAGAATTGAAGAGTTCATGGGAGAATTCATGAAGGTTGATTGTTCATAGCTTCACTCCAGGTAATTAAGGATAAATGAAAGCATTGGATTGTTCTCCCATGTGCCCTATTGAGGGTCATAGATGAATGAAGAGTTCATGAGTCCCCATACATTTTCTTAAACCATTGCTTAAATATTTTCTTGAAAATTATATCTATTACATGTATTTTTCTATGTTGTTGATCATCATTGTAACACCTGATAAAATTATAAAAATACTCCTAGAGTGAAATCATGTGAATAACGCGACTTCCCAAGCTCTGATGAAAAATCCACAGAATTTATGATAAGCATAAAAAATTAAGTGGGATAATGGACTCATTTGGATTTTAGAACCATCAGATCAAAAAATAATTTTCATAATTAATCCTGAAACAATGTCAGTGCATGCCCAAGGCGCAACACACCAGGGATACAGACCAATACTTTGTTTTTTAAAATTATTTTTGATGGGATATTTTGGGACAGAATTGTACATGTGCGCGCCCAGTCCACGACACAGATTGGGCATTTTCGGGATTTCTTCTTAATATGAGAGGCATTAAGGTCAATTCCTAACCCTTCATAAACTCAAAACATAATCAATTTAGGTCATTTTGATGAGTAAATAGGTTAAAACCCCAATTCTAAGTCCTTTTGTTACACTTGAATGGCTAGGGCTTGAGAGAGAAGAACATGAAGACTAGATTGAAGAATTAAAGGAGAATTCTTGACGGTGGATTGGGAAAATGTTATTTCAGGTATGTAAGACTAAACTAAAAGTATGAGATTATTATCTCATGTTCCCCATGGATGGTTTTAGAAGAGAGTTGAGAGTTCTTGAGTCTACATGGAAGAATCTTGATTACTTTCTTGAAAAATTATATTTCTTACATGCACTTTCATGTGTTATGATCATCATAAACTTATTTTCCTCAATTGAATGCTTTTCATGAGATGTAGCATATCTCTATATGATTATTGTGAAAGCATACATATATGAATCTAGGGATGGAGTCTAGAGCCTTTACTTGAGTATGTTGACGATAATCTTGATGTGAGTGTGAGGTTGAGTAAATTCAATTTGATGATCCTATGAGTCTTCATAACTGCTTTCTTAAGTCCTGTCTAAATGACGTTTTCTAATTGATGATCTGAGCCCTTGAGTGCCCAAATCAAGAATCAAGTTAATTGAGATGAGTTTAAGTCCTTGAAATAATAGAGGACCTTTGAGTTTTAGTTAACGAGATGATGAGAGTCTTCATGAGACTAATTGAGATGATGAGTGCCTCTATGAGGCTACTTTAGATGATGAGAGAGACTAATTGAGATGATAAGTGCCTCCATGAGGCTACTTGAGATGATAAGGAGGAATCTTATGAGCATTGAGTCTTGGGAGGAGTATCGAGCACTAAAATGAGTAAGAATGAGTCACACTTGCACTCATTACTTATGCCAGCCCAGCGTAGGTGAGGATTGAACCATTATATTTCATGGTCCACTCTTGAGTTTACATAACCGAGATAATAGAGGATGGCTAAGTTCAGATTCCTTGTGGATCATATTCGTTCTGTGCTTGACAAGTACAGAATGGCTATGGCAACATCATCGTGATTGTTGTACAACTATTGGTTCATAAGTGGTTATTGTCGATTAAGAAAAATTCCTAGAAAGTTCCCACCTTAAGTACTCTAAGCCAAGGTGAGATAAGATAAGTTGAGATGAGTCTGATTTGATTAATGAGTTGATTGACTGATGGGTGAGTTATCTACTCGTTATTCTTACTTTAGATAGACATTTGACATATTGATGGATTTCTATATTTATTTGATTGTTGGTTCCATATTGTTCTACCTATTTTAGTTTCATTCAGCTATTTTACATACCATACATTCCACATACTGACACCACTTATCTTTTTATGAAGTAGATACACGAGATAGATATCATCAGTAGGCACATTGGTTAGGATCTTTGGACGTTCAACTGATTGGTCAGCCTCCCTTACTTCGGATGATTCCTTATGTTATTTTCATCTTGTATTAGAGTACTCAGATATTTATTAGCTTTATTTTGATTTAGGTAGCCATGGGTCTATCATTGGCACCATCTGATAGTGACAGAGGCTTGATAGACTAGAGTTGGATATTGACTGATAAGATTGTGACCTAGTTCTTTCTACTAGCCTTTCATTATAATACTATTTTGAGACTAGAAGAGATGTGCCCATTTACTCCCTTTTTTATCTTCTGCTAATTTGTAGAGTTTACTGATTGAATCAATGTGATGATGCTAAGTGGTTCGCCTGGGGACTAGCAATAGTCTCTAGGTGCCAGTTACGTCTAGGGTACCCTCCCAAGGCATGATAAACTTGGTATCAGAGCACAAGTTCAAGTGTCCTAGGGAGCCTATAAAGCCATTTCTAGTAGTGTCTTATTCATGGGTGTGTTGTCGACCATACTTGATAAAGATGAGGCTATATGACATTAGGAATTGTTTCCCTTCATTTATGTTCTAAATCATCCTATAGAGTTATACTTTATGAAAGTTCTATTCTAATTCGCTCTTTGTGGATTGCAGAATTTTGATCATACCTCCTAGAATAACCATCAGATGTAGACGACATCTTGCAAGATAGAATGTCAATCCACCTGAGCCTCAAGGATATGAGGAGCCTGTGAACCCAACTGTCTCTATTGCACTGCCCTCGCAAGATGAGGTCACCAATCCTGAGCTTCGCCAGGCTATTTCAAACTCTAGCCCAGGGTGTTACAACATCTGTTATGAGACAAAGAATGGGCCGACAGGATGTCCATAACACTTTTAGAGTTTGAGAATTCTTGAGGATGAATCCACCTGAGTTCATAGGGTCTGCATCCACTGAGGATCCTGAGAACTATGTGGAAGAGCCCTAAAAAGTGTTCCAAGTGATGCATATGGCTCATGCTGATCGAGTGGAAGTGGCTGCTTGTCAACTAAAGGGTGTGGCTAGACTTTGGTATGACCAACGAAAGAAGGGTACAGTAAAGATTGCCCCCGTGATGTCTTGGGCTATGTTCGAGGAAGCTTTCTTGGGGCGCTTCTTCCCAAGGGAACAAAGAGAGGCAAAGGTAAGAGAGTTATTGAACTTGAAACAGAGCTTTATGAGTGTGCAAGAGTATGGCCTGAAGTTTACACAATTATCTCGCTATGCTCTAGATATGGTTGCTGATATGAGGAGGAGGATAGGGATGTATGTTGATGGGTTGAATAAAGGGCCAAAGAGAGATGGGGGAGCTATGCTCATCAGTGATATAGTTATACGGAGACTGACAACTTTTGTGCAACAAGCTGATGAGGAGAGGCAACATGATAATGAGGAATTTAGAAGAAAGAAGGCTAAAATATCTAGCCATGTTGCTGAGAAGAAAGGCAATGGCAACTGATTTCCAGCACCATCATCTGCTAGTGCACCTACACCTATAGTCAAAAATGATCAGAGGTCCCAGAATGTTAGAGCCCATGGGTCTCAGTCACAAGCTAGTGTAGCCCAGGGTTCATGAGGTAAACCACCATGTGGTACATGTGGCAAGCTACACCTGGGTAAGTGTCGTGAGGGGAGTGATACATGCTTCTAGTGTGGTCAAGTAGGGCATTACTAGAGAGATTGTCTAAAGCGAGTTGATCTGGATCAAACTTCTGCATCTGCCCCACCAATAAGAGGAAACTAGAGAGGTACTACGGCAGGCGCAAATAGAGCTATAAACCATTTATATGCCATGGGTAGATGAAATGATCAGGAGAACTCCCCAAATGTTATGACAGGTATGATTCGAGTCTTTTCTGTTGATTATTATATGCTGATGGATCCTAGTGCCACATTATCTTTTGTAACTCCTTATGTGGCTAGTAGATTTAATAGAACTCCTAAGAGTCTTCTTAAACCTTTTGATGTTTCTACTCCTGTGGTAAGTCTATTGGGCTGAGAGAGTCCGTAGAGCTTGTGTAGTGTCCATCCATTATAGGTATACTATCATTGATCTGATTGAATTAGATATGACTTATTTTGATTTGATCCTTGGCATTGATTGGCTCCACACCTGTTATGCCTCTGTTAATTGTAGAGCCCGAACTGTTAAGTTCTGATTTCTGAATGAACCGGTTCCAAAGTGGAAGGGTGGTTCCATATCACCAAAGAGAAAGTTTATATCATATCTTAGAACCAGAAAGATGATTGCTAAGGGTTGTATCTACCACCTTGTGAGAGTTAAAGCCAATGATCTTGTGTCAACTACCCTTAAGTCAGTCCCGATTGTGAATGAGTTTCCATAAGTGTTTCTCGAGGATCTGCCCGGAGTCCCTCTAGATAGGGAGATCGACTTTGGGATAGATGTTCTTCCTGATACCCAGCCGATCTCAATCCACCTTATAGGATAGCCCCTACTGAGTTGAAAAAGTTGAAAGAACAATTGAAAGATTTGTTAGAGAAGGGCTTCATAAGGCCGAGTGTTTCTCCTTGGGCTATCCCTGTCCTACTCATGCGATAGAAAGATAGGTCTCTTCAAATGTATATTGACTATATAAAACTGAACAAGGTCACCATAAACAATAAGTATCCTCTACTAAAGATAGATGATTTGTTTTACCAAAATCAGGGTACCTCGTGTTTCTCGAAGATAGACCTCAGCTCCGGCTACCATCAGTTGAAAGTGAGGGAATGTGATATTCCAAAAATAGCCTTTAGGACTAGATATGACTATTTTGAGTTCTTGGTCATGTCCTTTGGGGTCACAAATGCACGAGCAGCCTTCATGTGATGAATAAAGTGTTCAGACAGTATCTGGATAGGTTTGTTATTGTGTTTATTGTCGATATTTTGGTATATTCGAGAGATGAAGAAGAGCATGTAAAGCACCTTTGAATTGTCCTCAAAACACTTAAAGACCATGAGTTGTATGTAAAATTCTTAAAATGTGAATTTTGGCTTAAGTCGGTGGCTTTCTTAGGCAATATTATCTCTGGTGATGGTATTCTAGTGGATGCTTAAAAGATTGAAGCAGTTAAGAACCGGTCCAAACCGACCTCTCCAACTGACATAAGAAATTTCTTGGGGCTGCCAAGCTACTACCACCGATATAATGAGGGATTTTCTTCCTTGTCTGTAGCATTGGCTAAGTTAACCTAGTAAAAGGTCATGTTTCAATGGTCTGATCAATGTAAGAATAGTTTCCAACAATTAAAGATTAGACTGACTACTGCACCAGTCCTAACCTTTCCTAATGGGATGAAAGATTTTGTAATCTATTATGATGCTTTAAGAGTTGGATTGGGATTTGTGTTGATGCGGAGAGGGAAAGTGATAGCCTATGCTTCCACACAACTTAAGATTCATCAGAGAAATTATCCAACCCATGATCTTGAGTTGGTAGCGGTGGTGTTTGCACTTAAAATCTGGCGCCACTACTTGTATGGAGTGCATGTGTATGTGTTCACTTACCACAAGAGCTTGCAGTATGTCTTTGGTCAGAAAGAGCTCAACCTGTGACAAAGAAGATGGTTAGAGTTGCTCAAGAATTATGACATGAGCATTCTCTACCATCTAGGTAAAGCTAACATTATTGATGACGCTCTTAGTAGGTTGTCAATGGGTAGCACAACCCATGTGGAGGAAGGAAAGAAGGAGCTAGCTAAAGAAGTGCATCGATTGGCCCAATAGGGAGTCCAACTTGAGAAGAATGGTGAGGGAAGATTTATTGTTTAGAACAGGTCTGCTTTAAAATTTGGTGGAAGAGGTGAAAGAAAAGCAAGATTGAGATCCTGTCATACTCCAATTGAAGGAGGTTGTTTACAAACAGAAAGTGATGGTCTTCCCCAAAGGGTGAGATGGGGTGTTGAGAGACCAGAGTAGATTATGCATCCCAGCTATTGCTGGTATTCATGATAGAATCATGGATGAAGCTTATAGAACTATATACTCCATTCATCCAGGCTCTACCAAGATGTACCATGAGTTGAGAAAAATCTATTGGTGGAGTGGAATGAAATGGGATATCGCTAAATTTGTTGCAAAGTGCTAGAATTGTCGACAAGTGAAAGTTGAGCATCAAAGGTCATATGGATTAGCTCAGAATATTAAGATTCCAGAATGGAAGTAAGAGATGATCAATATAGACTTTATCTCTGGTCTACCGAGGTCTCGAAAGCACCATGATTCGATATGGATGATTATGGATAGAATGACCAAATCAGCTCACTTCCTAGCAGTTAAGACAGCTAACACTATGGAGAAGTATGCCAAGTGTTGAGGCTGAGTGGATTATGGATAGAATGACCAAATCAGCTCACTTCCTAGCAGTTAAGACAGCTAACACTATGGAGAAGTATGCCAAGTTGTACATCCAAGAGCTTATGAGGTTGCATGGAGTTCCCGTGTCCATCATCTTGGACAGAGGAGCTCAAATCACCTCCTAATTTTTGAGATTATTCAAGAAATGATTGGGTACGAAGGTGAATTTGAGCATAGCCTTTCATCCATAAACAGATGATCAGGTAGAGTATACCATTCAGACATTAGAGGATATGTTGAGAGCCTGTGTTCTTGATTCAAAGGAAAATTGGGATGATCACTTATCACTGATTGAGTTCGCGTATAACAATAGATATCATGCAAGTATTCAGATGGCTTCCTGTGAAGGCTTATCTGGGAGGTGATGTAGATCACCGATTAGGTGGTTCAAGGTTGGAGAAATAAAGTTGATTGGGCCTGATGTTATCCATCAATAATTTGAGTCTATTCGTGCCTCATTATCTACCTTTACTCATCATTCAAGGATGAATGATCCTAAGAGAGAGATGATGTAACACCCAATAAAATTACCAAAATACCCCTAGAATGGAATTGTGTGCATAACGCATCTTCCCAAGTTCCTATGAAAAATCCAAGACTAGATTTGCGATCAGCACGAAACATTAAGTGAGGAAATGCTCTCATTCAGATTTTAGAACCATCAGATCAAAAAATAATTTTTCATAATTAATTTTAAAATAGTGTCGGTACGCGGCCAAGGCGAGATGTGCCAGGGACACAGACCAACACTTTATTTTTTTGAATTATTTTTTACAAGAAATTTTGGGACAGAATTGTACATGTCCATGCCTAGTTCATAACTTGGACTGGGCATTTTTTGGATGAACTTTTTCTTCTTAATTTGGGGGGCATTTTGATCAATTGCCAACCCCTCTTAAACCTAAAACATAGTCAATTTAGGTTGTTTTGATGAGTAAATAGAGCTAAAAACCCCATTTTAAGTTCTTTTATAACACTTGAAAGACTAGGGTTTGAGAGATAAGAAGAGGAAGGCTAAATTGAAGAATTCAAGAAGAATTCTTGATGGTGGATTGGCAACGCTTTATCCCAGGTATGTAAGGGTAAACTAAAAGTATGAGATTTTAGAAGAGAGTTGAAAGTTCTTGAGTCTACATGCGTGAAGCTTGATTACTTTCTTGAAAAATTATATTTCTTATATATATTTTCATGTGTTGATAATCATCATAAACTTATTTTACTGAATTGAATACTTTTTATGAGATGTTGCATAACCCTGCATGATTATTGTGAAAACATGCATGAATGGACCTAGGGATAAAGTCTAGAGCTTTACTTGAGTATGTTGACAGTAATCTTTGAGTGTGAGGTTAAGTAAATTGAGTTTGATGATCCTATGAGTCTTCATAATTGAGTTCTTGAGCCCAATCTAAATAGCTTCATCTAATTAATGATATGATCCCTTGAGTTTCTGAATTGAGAATCAAGTTAATTGAGATGAGATTAAGTCCCTGAAATAATAGAGGACCTTTGAATTTGAGTTAATGAGATAATGAGAGTCTCCATGAGACTAATTGAGATGATGAGTGCCTCTATGAGGCTACTTGAGATGATGAGGAGAAGTCTTATGAGCATTAAGTCTTAGGAGGAGTATCGCACACAAAAATGAGTAAGAGTGAATCCCACTTGCACTCATCACTTATGCCGACGCAGCATAAGAGAGGATTGAACTATTACATTTCATGGTTCCCTCTCGAGTTTACATCCTTGACACAATATAAGATTGCTAAGTTTAGATTCCTTATGGATCATATTCGTTCTATGCTTGGCAAGTATATAATGGTTGTGGAAACATCAGCGTCATTGTTTTACAATTACTGGCTCATAAGTGGTTGTTGTCAGTTAAGAAAAACTCCTAGAAAGTTCTCACCTTGAGTACTCTAAGTTGAGATAAGACGAGTCCTTTTAAGATGAGTAATCATGGATGAAGCTTATAGAACTATATACTCCATTCATCCAGGCTCTACCAAGATGTACCATGAGTTGAGAAAAATCTATTGGTGGATGATTTATGAGTTGATTAACTGATGGGCCACTTGTCTAATCTTTATTCGTGCTTTAGATAGACATTTGACAAATTGATGGGTTTCAATATTGAGTTGATTGTTGTTTCTATATTATTCTACCTATTTCTATTTCATTAAGCTATTTTACATATCATATATGTATTGACGCCACTATAGTGCATTATCTTATATCATAGATACATGAGATAGAGATTATCAACAGGTGCATCGTTGAAGATCTTTGGACATTCAGCTGATTGGTGAGCCTCCCCCACTTTGGAGGATTTCTTATGTTATTTTGCATCTTGTTTTAGAGTCAAACATTTATTAGCTTTAGTTTGATTAAGGTGGCCATGGGTCTGTCATTTGCACCGCCTGATAGGGATAGATTCTTTATAGACTAGAGTTAGATATCAACTAATAAGATTGTACGCTAGTTCTTTCGACTAGCTTTTTAATTATAATACTAATTTGAGATTAGATAAGATGTGCCTATTTACTCCTTTTTTATCTTTCGCTAATTTGTAGAGTTTACTGATTGAATGAATGTGATGAGGCCAAGTGGTTCGCTTGGGGACTAGCAATATTCTCTAGGTGCCGGTTATGTCTAGGGTACCCTCCTGGGGTGTGACACTCATAAACTTGTATTCTTGAAATGAATATTTTTCATGAGATATTATATAACCCTACATGTTAACATTTGAAAGCATGCATGAATGAACATAGAGATTGAGTCTAGAGCCATGAATTGAGAATATTGATTGTGATGTGAGAATGATGGTGTGTTGATAGAACTTGGTAGTCCAGTGAGTATCCTTAAATGATCTTTCATGAATTTTCCATTCGATTGTTTCCTAATGATTGCCCTAAGCCTTGAGCTATTGATTGAGAGTTGAATTGATAATAATGAGAGTCCTTATAAGATTGATTGAGTGGTGAGTATCTCTACGAAGAGAAGTATGGAGCACTAAAAGAGTAAGAGTTAATCTAATTTGCACTTTTCAAACCATGTAGCCAAACGTAGATGAGGATTAGAACCCTCACATTATATTTAGGTTCCCTCTTGAAATAGTCCCTAAAATAATAGAGGACTTGTTAATTTGCTGGGTCCCTAGTGGATTCGATTTATTCCCTACCTGCCAAGTACAGAACAGCTGTGGCAACAGCGATGGCTTGTTGTACTATCACTGGCTCATAAGTGATTGTTGTCGAATAAAGAGAAAATCCCAGAAATTTCTCACATTGAGTACTCTGAGTCATGTTGAGATGAGTTGTGTTGAGTTCCTTGAGATGAGTCTAATTTGGCTGATGAGATTTAATTGGTTTGATGGGTCACTCGTCGACTCTTTATTCTTTAGATGGACACTTGACATATTGATTGATTACTATTATGAGTTGATGTTGTTCCATATTATTCTACCTGTTTCTGTTTCATTCAGCTATTTTACATACCACACGGTGTTGTAACTTTTTATGATGCAAATACAGGGACTTGAGATCATCAACAGGCGAATCATTGAGGATTTGAGTAGTCAGCTGATTGGTGAGCCTCCCTTACTTTGGAGGATTCATTATCTTTATTTATTTTTTACTTATAGAATTAGACTTGATTACCTTTAATTTGATTTACGGTAACCATGGGTCTGCAATTGGTACCACTTGATAGTGATAGACGCTTCAAAGACTAGAGACGAATGTGGATGTAAGACTTATTGAGCTAGTTCTTTCTACGAACATTTTTATTTGATATGCTATTTGAGATTAGTTGTACCCATTACTTTCCTTAGTTTTCCACTGATTGGCTTGAGTTATTTGATTGAATGAATGTGATAAGGCCAAGTGGTTCTCTTAGAAACTATCAATATCTCTGGTATCGATCACGTCTAGGGTATCCTCTCGGGGCATGACATTGATGATTTGATGAAAGTAGAAATTGTAGGGGATGAAGAGCAATTATTGACTTTACATATATTAAATCAGGGATACGACATTGATATGTTTATATCTTTGGTATATGCTAAGTGCACTATGGTTGAAAGCCTCCCTTTATGGGAATCATTGTACAATTCATCAAAAGTTACTATATCCCTTGGCTGGTAGGAGGATTTCAATGTTATCAGAAGAGAAGCTTGGGGGCAGACCAGTGACAGAAGTGGAGACTAGACACTTTAATAATTGTATGGGGGTATGTAACTTGGATGATGCAGGTTTCCAAGGCAGGTTTCCAAAACATAGATAAGCAATGTATTTTTAAAAGACTAGATTGGGTTTTGTACAATTATAATATCCAGGATCTATTCCCAGTTTTTGAGATGGAGAACTTATTAAGACATGGGTCAGATTATGCACCTTTGTTAATAAATGTGGATATAGTTAAGAAGAATATAGTGAGAACTTTCAGGTTTCTCAACTTCTGTATAAAGGAGAAATCATTTTTAAAAGTTGTTAAGGGCACTGGACAACAGATTTTGAAGGGAATCCTTTTCTGGTATTTCACCACAAGATGAAAAAAGTCAAAAAGGCACTGGCATAATGGAGTAAGGATACTTTTCGAAACATTTACCAAGGGATCATTAAACTGGAGGAAGTCACAAAGGTAAGGGGGAGCAATTTGAAATTGAACCAATAGAAACAAATTGGGCAAAACTTCATAAAGCGCAGGCTAAATTGAGGTTACAGTTTAGGAGAGAAGATTTCTTGAGGCAGAAAGCAAGTATGGAATGGTTTAAAGATGGGGAAAGAAATACTAAGTTATTTCATACTATGGTTAAGGGTAAAAGGGCCAGATTGAAGAACAAGTGCATTCAGGATAAAGACAGGGAATGGATGGAACAATAATAAGATATTGTGAAAGTAGCTGAGGAATTTTATAAGAAGCAATTTACCAAGCAGGCAGACCATGATGATTATGACATATAGAAGGAACTGCCATGTGCAGTCAATGATCTCATGAATGAGAAGCTGCAAAGGGTACTAATAATGGAGGAAGTCTAAGAGGAAGTAATAGGTATGAATAGGGACAATGCAGGAGGTCCAGATGGCTTGACGGGAGCCTTTTTTAAAAGAACCATGAAAGATTATTAAAATGGATGTTTATAATATGGTAAGGGCTTTATTTGGTGGAGAGGAATTGTCGGGGTTTATTACTCATACAAATCTAGTTCTTCTACTAAAGAAATTGGTAGCCAATTCTTTCTCAGATTTAAGACCATGCCGTTATGCAATTTCATGAATAAGGTCTTCTCAAGAATTATTCATGAAAGGCTTAAAATAGTGCTGCCCTTAATTATTTCAAAAGAACATGTAGGTTTTGTTAAGGGAAGAACTATTGCAGAGAATATTCTTATGGTGCAAGATATTGTCTCTAAAATCAGATAAAGATGGAGGATTCTAAATCTGGTTATCAAATCAGAATGGGTATATCTACTAAAGTTGTTGAGGAGAACTAGATTTGGGGAAAGAATTATTGATATGATTTTTAGGTTGCTTAGCAAATAATTGGTATTTGTTACTGACTAATGGTCAACCTGGACATATTTTCAAATCATCAAGAAGCCTAAAGCAGTGAGATCCATTATCTCCAACTTTATTCATCATTACAACAGAAGTGATTTCGATATCTTTGAATAAATTGCTGAGTATAAGAGAGTTTAGGACCTTTGGAATGCAAGAGCCAATCCTAAACTGAATCAACTAATGTTTGTAGATGATATGATCATATTATGTAAAATGGTGGTGCCAACCATGCAGCTTGTGGCAGACACTCTTAGAAAATATAAAAATATATCAGGGCAGAAGGTGAACAAGGACAAAAGTAACAAAAATGGGTAATCCTGAGCCAAATCCTAAGAGTTTCCTTTTTTATTATTTGAGATGTTTCATATTTTATAAAAATAAACAAAAACTATACTACCAACAATTAATTCAACATATTGGATCGAAGTTACAAGGATGGAAGGGCAAGTTACTTCCATATGGATGAAGGGATATCCTGATTAAACTTATGCTTTAAAACATTCCTATACATTGTTTGTCAGTGATGAATCCCTCACTCAGAGTACTGAATCAAATCTAGAAAATGATGGCTCAATTCTTTTGGAGTAATTGTATTCATGGTAAAGGAAGGCATTTGACAAGGTGGAGTAATTTATGTCTCCTATAGGCAGAAGGGGGCCTAGCTTTTCGCCTAGTGCATGATGTTTCAACAACCCATTCTGCAAGGTATGGTGGAACTTTAAAACTAACAACTCTATGTGGAGAAAATTCATGCAAAATAAGTACTGCAGAAAGAGGAATGTGAATGAAATAATATGGAAGTAGGGATGTGGAGAATCATAAGTCTGGAAAAAAAAGCTTATGGCTAGGGATCTTATTAAGCACCAAATTTTATGGAAAGTGAAAGGTGGAGGTTCAATGGTTTGGTATGATAATTAGATAGGGTTGGGAGATCTTTACACTCTATGTAAAGAGGAAAACACCTACATAGAAGATCAATCAACAGTATTGGAACTGACAGATCAAGGAGAATAAAATATCCAACTATTGCATAAACTATTCCCCCAAGTAATAGTTCAACAGATTATGCACAACATTAGAACTCCAAGGAGAGAAGGAAGAGAAGATAAACCTTGCTAGGCCCTGGAGTCTAATGGAATATTCTTAATCAAGTCTGCCTGGAACTTTATTAGACACAGGGAAGATACAAATAAAATCTTTAAGTGGATTTGGACTAAAGGCCTACCATTTAAGATGGCATTCTTATTTTGGAAACTTTGGAATTAGAAGATCCCAGTAGATAACACTTTGAGGAGGTAGTGAGTTGAAGGGATCTCTAGATGCTGGTGTTATGAAGAGGGCGCTCAAGAAACATTGGCACATGTGTTTCTAATATCATCTCTTGCTAATAGGATCTGGTCCTATTTTTTCTCTTTTGCAGATTTCAATATACAAGGACTGCCATTAAGGGAGGTTATAATATTGTCGCTTGGAACAAGAGTTAGAAAAGATATCAGACCATATTTTAGAGTCATCCTCGACTTTGTTATATGGGAACTATGGACAAGAAAAAATAGGAGAAAGCATAAAGGGAAATCCATTTCACTGTCAAGGATTATCAACAATATTATAAGGAATCTATAGAGAATGATTTAGATCAGGAGACCTTAATTCCATGGAGTAAGTAATTGGCTTGAGATCTTAAAGAAACTAGAGGGATACAGGCCTAGACTAAAAGTTACAAGAGTAGAATGGAAGTCCCCCCTCCTCCCGCACAATAGGATTAACTATAATATGGATGGGGCATCTAGGGGTAATCCAAAGGTCAGTTCCTATGGATTTTGCCTAAGAGACCAAAAGGTGATATAATTCATATAGAATGTAAAGCAATAGATTATATGTCTAATACTTTTGCAAAAGAAAAAGCTATCCTAGAAGCATGCAAGCATTGTAAAAAAGGTAACTACAATCAGATTCTTTGATGCTATTGAAGGTATTAACAAGCAAATGGAAAACACCATGGCATGTTATAGACATGATACAAGAAATACAGAAGTATATACAGAGTAAAAATCATATTTTTTGACATATACTAAGGGAGGGGAACCAATTAGCAGACTACTCAACTAACAGAGCATTAGATAGAGGTGATACCACATTCACAGAATTCACAAGCTTAGATAGAGAAACAACAAGAATCGTTAACAGAGATAAGTTACAGAGCCCATATTTCCGAGTATCACTAATTAAAGGATAAGGGTAGGGGAGACTAGAGAAAATTAGTTGAGCTAAAATAATTACAAGGCCTAGATGACCATAAAAGGAAAGACAGCTATCTACCTTATTAACAGTCAGCCAACAAAAAAGGACTCAGTAAAATAAGCTGGTGCACCTGGAGGAGATCTATCACTAGTCAAATAGGTGGAATGAAGATTTCCTTGCACTTCAACTCGATACCACCTGGGAAGAAAAGGGTTAGACATAAAAATGCAGCAAGTATTAAAGGGATAGATACGCGGACAGTCAGACTACTAGGTGAAAGACTCCACTTATACATAGAGATCCAGCAATAAAAAGAGAGAAGACTGCCCATGGTACCTAAGAAAATGACTATAAAAGAAAAGAAAAGGAAAAATGGAGAATTCGTAAGTTTCAGACTCACACGTTTAAGAGCAACAAAGAAAAAGGACTACTTACTCTTGATAGCTGATAGAAAGGAGGTGGAAAAAGACATAGGGAGCCTTGACATTGCAGATACAAAGAATCTTCTTCAAAAATATAGGGTTAATTCAAGGATAAAACATCAATGCAGATCTAGGGTTTCTAAGAGGGAAAGGATAGGGCAAGATTAGGAAACCCTACAGTGGATATATGTGTGTATATATATGATGTATTTTTTGGATTGGGTCCAATTTTAGGTCTGGTCATGACATTTTATTTCGTGTTGTTTTAATGAATTGAGAATGAGCCCAATTTTGTTCTATACCTATTTTTAATTAATAATAAATCTATATTCCATTTAAAAATAATCAAACCTATTAATTAGAAAATGTCTAAAATATTGAGTCACATATAGGATAAAAATAATTCATGATTCAGGAATTCAATATTGGACAATCAATTAGAAAAACTTATTAACCAAGTTTATGCCAAATAAACACGACTGAACTTTAACAGAAACAACCCAACAATTATAAGGAGATTAAGGTAAGATACCATTGGATTTACATAGTCACAGGCTTAAACAAAAGTGAAGTGTAAGATTTCAGCTTTAGCACCCAAATTATAGATGCATGAAGAAATTTTACATGACTCTGAAAAATATAATCTCACACCAGCACAAAATAGATAATAGAATAACATACCAGGATAGATTTACAAAAATTTATCAAAATCTTCACCAAAATGGGTCGCTATCACTGTCATTGACTAGCACTTGCTTGGTGGTTTTGGGGTTGCTCCTTGGATTTTTTGGTGGGTTTTGGTTGTAAAAGGGGCTTGTTTAGTGGTGGTATTTTGGCAGGTTTGATGGAGAGGAAAAAGGGGTTTAGTCGATTTTCCAGGTGGGTAGGTAGAGGGAATAAAAAAGGAAGAGAGGAAAAGGGGTTGTCAGTCACGGCTGCCCCTGATGGTATCATTTTTTAATGAGAGAGGGAGAAAAAAAAGAGAGGGCTAGAATATGACAGTTTGGTCGCCAGTGGTGGCTGTTCTGTAGGCACTGAAGGGTGGAGAAGAGGTGGTCCAGTGGTAGAGGATGGCAAGGTGGAGAGGGGTCTTACCGGGAAAAGAGTAAAGGGGGTGTGGGTGGTCATTTAATGCGGTGGTTCATGGTGGGTTTAGGGTCATTTGGTGTTGCTGGAAATTGAGATGAAAGGTTCACTGGTGAGTTTTGCCAGACGGGAACAGAGGACAAAGGGAGAGTATGGGTGGGGGCTTGGGAAAAACATTTTGAGGGTTTTGGAGGTGGTGAGTGAATTAAAAGGAATGAAAAAATGAAATTAATTTGGACCATTAGATTAATTAAAATGGAGTTTTAAGATTACAAAGTGGGGTTGGGTCCGATTCGGGTTAAAATGGGTAACCCGAATTTAAAATTGAATGAAATTGGATTGGAGTTTAAATTTGAGCCACAAATTGACCTAATTTAGGCTAGAAATGAATGAAATTGTAAAGCATTGACTAGAATTGAAGTAATTTGTATAGAAATTGGTTAGATTTGAAATAAATTGGGTTCAAAAGGCTACAAATTAAAAAAAATTTGGATGAAATTAAATATATTGTTATCTATTTAATAAATATAATATACACTTATAAAAATATACAATATTTTAAATAATAATCTTTATGTAAAGAAAATATTAATATATGCTAAATTATTATGTAAAAAATATTAATCATACCAAATTATTATTTTAAATTAAATAAATTGATAAAATAATATAAAAAATATATAATGCATTTAAAATATGATATTGAAATAAGTAAATAATAATAAATATTATTAAGTGATTGAGTCCCGAGGAAGTTTAGATAGCCACCTCACAACCTCTCTAGTAGTAGAGAATGGGAAGAGCCCCGCTCAACAAGCATAGAAAGCATGTGATCAGTTAGTGAGGGAATCAATTTCTTCATAAACTCATCCAAGAGCCTCGAGCTGATGACCTATTAAGAGACTCCCCTGAAGTTGAAAGGGAAACACACATCGACGAAGTTTTTAAGATACTCATGGGGATCCTCATGAAAGATCCCTCCGAACAACCCTTTCAATAGAAGTAGTTATAACATCATGCTAGTGACATGAAATATAGCTCCTCCAGTCAATGGGGTAGCCAGACGACTCCCATACTCCTCACTTTGTCCTAGTTGACATTTTGAAAATTATTCGCATTTCAAACATTGTCAGTATGGAAACTCTTGTTCTCCTCCATCTTAACACTTATTTGATCAACAGTAAAAACAACAAGAAAGTAGTAAAACAAGTCTAAGTATAAGAAATCAATTCCACAAACTCTTCAGTCACAAACTAATGCCAACCCCTCGCAACGACGTCATTTTTTATGATCTCTTAGTCCTACTACCCAAAGGAAGTAGGGATAGTCATCATCATCATCATCATATTACCCAATAATAAAGTCAAGCTTAAATCCTACATGGAATGAAGGTTTGAGAGTTAAAGTATTTCATTGAAGTAGGAATTATAGGTTCGAATTGGGAGGTTACAATAATTAAAGATTGAGATTCAGCAAACTACAACAAAATTAGCAAATTAATCAATAGATATAAAGAAGAGTTAGGGATGTGCAAGTATGGGAATAGATCTATTAAGTTGGGTCTATATAATTGACTAATAGAGTTAAAGATGAGTGAATAGGCTAGGATGTCGGTAACCTAAGCTTAATTACAATACCAATGTGTTTCGTATAATTCAATTATGATACCATACACGGATTGCTCTAGGATACACCTAGCTTAAGAAATCACACCAAATCGCCTAATACCCTAACCCTTAAACAGTGGTTGTGGCATTCAACTGGACTTTGAAAGGTTTTCAACTAATACATCCATTTTACATTCTAACTACTTAGATTAAAGCATTAATTGGAGATCTGAAGTAAACTCCAAATTTGCAATTTTGGGATTATAGATGAAACTTAGCGATGGGTTCAAATTCACTTATATTAACAATAATATGGTCAAAATATCAAAGAACTAGCATTAGAAATCAAAAAATCATACTATTTACACACCCCCAACATGGGGGTTTTAGCCAATCATGCTTAAAAATAGATTCCATACAAATTTCAGCAGCTGAGTGTAAGGGTGTCAAGGATTAAAAGAGAAAAGTTGATTTAAATAAGAAAATCTCTCGCAATTTGTGCCTCCACAAGCTTGAAAACATGTAACCCTTTTACTATTGAGTAAGAATGTCCGAAGTAGCCTAATTTTACACTCTTTCTATCTGTAAAACATGAAGTGAATAATATGTACAATGTCCTTTATAAAGTTCTTAAATAGTACTTATAAAAGTTAGGAGAGTTTGTACACCGAGTTACCACTTGTTGGTCAAGGCCAACTAACGCCGAACACTTCGGCGATGCGCAGAATGTACACTTGACTGCTTTTCTTTGCATCTCCTTGAAGGCTTGAGTCTCTATAAGATTAGATTTAATCCATTACTCTGCAAATCATGTTCGATCACACGTCAAAGTTCCTTCTATATCGCTTTTCTATCATGAGTTGGGGTCTTAAGTTCTACAATATTAGGTGATCTCTCCATCCATTCCACTACAAAAAAATAGCATTTGGTGAGAGACAAAATCTGTTGCAAAACAATATATTTCGTTGCTAGTTTAGTTTACTGATGGATTAACGACAAAATATCATTTATCGATATTATGCGCATTGGTAACCATTTAGCGACATAAAACTAGAATTCGTTGTTGGTTTAGCAATCAATTTGCAATAGATCATATTCTATTGGTAAAAATTAGCAACAAAAAAATTTGTCACTGCATTAGTGATTTTTATCGCTATTTGGATAAGTTATTTTATCGTCAGATCTTGTTGATGACCAAATATTTTATCATTAATTTTGTCGCCATATCTATTGATAGAATTTTTTACTTTTTTAACGATAAAAATAATTACTCATTAATCTGTCACCATTTGTGCACACACACATACATGTTGAATATATCCATTCAAACATATATTATAAAGTTACAAAAGTTACTTAATTCATATAAATTAACTTTCTATAAAGTTCCAAATTAGTAGAAAAATATAAATTGCATAATCATGTTCAAAGAATCCTCCACGATAATATTTAAGAAAAAAAAATAAAAGTATTTGCAATGATGTCAATTTTGTGAGAGCAAAAGTAACTAATAAGAGACTGGAGGATCACGATCATCCTTAGAAATCGGTGCATGAACCTCAACAATATTAGCAGTAGGAGGAGATGGAGCAATAAGAACTGGAGGTGCCATAAATGATAGCTGCTCGATAGGAGTGTCTGACTGAGATGAGGGTGAAGAAATCAATTCATGTACCCGCTCAACAAGCATAGAAAGCATGTGATCAGTTAGTGAGGGAATCAATTTCTTCATAAACTCATCCATATCTATTGATGTTGTTTGTGCATTCAAAGATGGTGTTGAGGCTGAAACATTAGATCTAGAAGAGACACGAAGATTTGGCCCATAAAATAAGTTTGCTTGAGATCAAAGACCATACATTCTCCTTTTTTTTCACCTCCCGCAGCTTGGTAAAATAATTGAAATTGATTGATACTAGATTAAGATTGTGGCTTATTTTGTAATATTTCTATCCGAACCAAGCCTAGGGCATATACATGACACGACAAATGGAAAACCTGAAGGGACCACAAACAAGCCTCTTAGCATATCAATCACACATCTTTGGTCGCGCAAGCAAAATAAACATTACAAGATATAATAAAAAAGAAAGCGGGACTAAAGGGAGTCTTGATATTCATAAAAGCAATAAAAGAGTCAAGCTCATAGCATAAGTATATCATAGTATCCAACAAATCCTCTAACTTGGAATGGAGAGGGGGCCAAGACACTTGCCAATAACAAGTGTTCAACATAAAAGAGAAGTTTCAACATAGAAAGAGTAATATAGCTATTGTCCTCAGACCTGAGGACTCACCAATGCTTTTCTCTGAAGTACAGAATTAGCCGCGTGAAGGGTAATCAAAAGGAGCACCGGTCTCTACATGGTAATATTATGTAGGCATAAAGTATGCATTAGTACGTTTTAATGTACTAAGTATGCGGGGTGCAATGCAATAAAGACATAAGCCAATATATTCAAAATGCATAAGTATAAGCAATAGATATATATAGCCTCAACATGGCATGCATTATCAATGCTCGTAATAAAACATTCTTATAGATCATTCAACTTGCATAACATATCATATATATGTGGGAAAAGACCTTAACGAACATGAGTAAGACTAAGCAAGCTACAACTTAGAATCCCAATGATTACCCTTCATCGATAAAGAGGTGGTCTACTTGATAAGGTAAACCATACTTCACCTTACGAGAACATGACCTATTTCGTATGAACTAATCCTCTTTACGGGAATATGACCCATTTTAGAAAGGATTTCATGATAAAGTGAACTAGATGGATACACTAGAATAGCAACGGTAATAATCATAATCCTATGTTGGCACCTAGTTTGAGGAAAATAGTATGGACCCTTGAAGATAGTCCATGCCGACATCCCATCTATCAGTGCTAAGTCAAATCCCACAGGATACCTGAAATAATCATACTTTAATCATAACATAAATAGCTTATAAGAACATGACTTGAGTAGCTCAAAAACATGTTTAACCACCAATAGTGAGCCTAACTTGAATATTAGAATGGATAATAATAATAAAATAATAATAATAATACATGAACCCTTGCTTTAACATGAATGTCTCACAAAAGGTAGAAATCTTAAAATAAGGCTTAACTTGATGCTTGTAAAGTAATATATACTTTTCATGAATTCAAAACATGATTGAAAGCCCTTAATCATCGTGAAGTCACATGACTTGTAAATCATATAATAGATCATCAATAACTTGTGAATTCTTGTCATGTCATTTTATCAAACATATGATGGATTCATGATAATTGTTCAAAATCATGCAATTTAAGAGTGAAATAAGATGAGTAAACATCATGCAAATCAACCCACCAACATAGTAGTAAAACCCTCATGTAAGGTACCTTGAAATACATCACAAAAACTCATAATAGTTCATAGTTTCATAGCTCAAAAACATATATAGTCTCAGTAGACTAAATCAATTCCTGGAATAAGATTGAAATAGATATTCATGCATAATCAAGCCATACTTCATAAAACCCCCAACAAATTTATATTCCTAATCCATAATAAGAGATACCCATAGGTAATATAACTTGAAAATGTACACTTTTCATGAAAAGAGAAGGCTTGGCTCCATGGGTCAAATGACCTATGGATTAAGACCCACATACCTTAAACCTTGAACTCTTTAAGGTGAACTAGAAGTAGACTTAGAGCTTGAAATGAGTCCTTGAGTCCCAAAATTGAGTTGAAATCCTTAGATTTCAATAAGAGAATTAATAGTCTTATTGAGGTGTGAAAGAGGGTTTTGTGAGTTATATATTTGAAAAATGACTAAGCATGGGCGATTTCACGTTTAAATGAGCATAGGGCTATTACCCCAATGCCCTTGGACGAAATAAGAAAACTAAGGAAAATAATATACTGGTCCGCGCCCTTGGATTGACGTGGACCCAATGCGGAGGCAATATTTGTACTAGTCCACGCCCCAGGCACATCGCAGCTTGGGTGCAGATAGACACTGGAATTTTAAAAATTAGCAAAAGTTTGTTTTCGCTACTGGTCTTCTAAAGTTCGAGTTATATGCATTTTCCCACTGAATTTTGCCCCCTGATCGAGAATATGAAGTCAGATTATTGAAATCACACATGGATTTTGAGGTATATCAAAATTACGATTACGAGGTATTCTGAAGCACATGAAGGGCATTTTGATATTTCTCTCTTGGGAATATTCATCCGCAAATGTCAAAGAAACATGCGTAAGAGATGTAATTATGAAGCTTTCAGTCTAACATGAATGCAACAAATGCATTTAAACATCATTCTTCATAAATCTCAACATGAATGTCAAAAATCACCAAAAACTTGTTACCGTAAACATGAATACATGCAACATGACATGAGGGCTGAAGCTCAAGACTTGAAATAATATAAGGGACTTCAATTATTACATTTGGTTTAAAAAGAGTGGAAAAGATATGGGTATCACTTTTTTAAGCCAGCTACGGCTTCCCATGTGGCACTTTCAACTTGTTGATTCCTCCAAAGGACCTTGACAAAAACTACATCTTTATTTCTTAACCTTTTCACTTGTCTATCCAAAATTTCCACCGGGACCTCCTCACAGGTCAAATTATCTTCTACAATACCCATAACCTCTAAGGGCACTATTGCACTTGGGTCACCCATACACTTCCTAAACATGGACACATAGAAGACCGGATGAGCCATATTCATCTTTATAGGCAAATCCAACTCATATACAACCTTACCAACTTTCCTCAAAACTTTATAAAGACCTACAAATCTTAGGCTCAATTTCCCTTACATGCCAAATCGGACCACTCCCTTAATAGGTGAGACTTTTAAGTAAACTTAATCACCAACCTTAAACTCAAGATCCCTTCTTCTCACATCGGAGTAGGACTTTTGTCTACTTTGGGCTGTCTTCAACCTCTCCCTTATCAACCTTCCCTTCTCCAAGGCTTTCATAATCAAATCCGGACCTATAAATGCCATCCCCCATATCAAACTAGCCAACTGGGGATCTATAATGCCTACCATATAAAGCCTCAAAGGGATCCATGCCAATGCTTGAGCAGTAGCTATTGTTATAAGCAAACTCAATTAGTGGAAGATGTTCATCCCAACTACCCTTAAACTCCAAAACACAAGCCTTAAGCATATCCTCAAGAGTTTGAATTGTTCAATTAGTGGAAGATGTTCATCCCAACTACCCTTAAACTCCAAAACACAAGCTCTAAGTATATCCTCAAGAGTTTTGATACTCCTTTTGGCTTGACTATCTATTTACGGATGAAAAGTTGTGCTAAGCTTGACCTTAGTACTAAGACCTCTTTTGAAAAACCTCCAAAACTGAGAAGTGAATTGAGCACCACGATCCGAAATGATAGACAAGGGCACTTCATACAATCTAACCAACTCATGAATATACAACTTGACATAATCTTCGGCACCATAAGTGGTTTTGACCGGTAGATAGCTTATAAGAACATGACTTACAAACTCATGAATATACAACTTGGCATAATCTTCGGCACCATAGGTGGTTTTGACCGGTAGAAAAGGAGCCAACTTTGCCATTCTATCCATAACAACCCAAATAGAGTCAAAGTGTCTCCTAGTCTTAGGCAATCCAACCACAAAATCCATGTTGATCTCTTCCAATTTCCAAGTAGGAATCTCTATGTCTTAAACTAGGACACCTGACCTTTGCTTTTTGGCTTTCACTTGTTGACAATTATGACATCCGGATACGAACTTGGCAATGTCCCTCTTCATACCACCCCACCAATACACCTCCCTCAAGTTTATATACATATTTGTGGAACGGGGATGAATAGAATAGCATAAATTATGGGCCAATATCAAAATCAACTCTTTCAAGTCATTAATATTTGGTACATACAATCTACCCTGGTACGTAAGGGCACCATCTCCCCCTTGGGAGAAAACCTCCACTTTACCATCTCCCACCAAGGCCTTCAACTCTAGTAAGGTGGGGTTAAATCTTATTTTGACTTTACTTCCTTTATCAAATAAGATTTAGAACCATCAACAACTACTACATCACCATTTTCAACTTTATCCAACCTAATCCGCGACCTAGCCAATTGGTGAACTTCTCTAGCCACCCTTTTGCCACTATCATCAATATGAGCTAGAATACCCAGGGACACTCTACTTAGAGCATCAGCCACAATATTAGCTTTACCAGGATGATAATGCACACTCATGTCATAATCCTTAAGAAGCTCTAACCACCTTCTTTGCCATCACCGACACCACATGCCCTAGAAATGCAACCTTTTTCAACCAAAATTCATTTTTTCCATATTTGGCAACCAATCTCTCATCCCTCTAAATTTGCAACACTACCCTCAAATGATCCACATGTTCTTTCTCACTCCGAGAATAAATCAAAATATATCATCAATAAAGACCACCCCAAACATATCAAGGTAGGGTTCAAAGACCCTGCTTATGAGATTTATAAATATAGTCGGTGTATTAGTCAACTCAAAGGACATAACCACAAACTTAAAGTGCCCATACCTAGTCCAAAAGGCCATCTTAGGAATATCACATTCCCTCACCTTCACTTAGTGGTATCCGCATCGAAGATCAATCTTAGAAAAGTGACTAGCCCCTTGTAGTTGATCAAAAAGGTCATCAATCCTTGGTATAGGGTGTTTGTTCTTTATGGTAACCCTATTATGTTATTGGTAATCGTTGCACATTCTAAGAGAACCATCCTTTTTCTTCACAGATAACATCGGTCACCCCAAGGTGACTTACTAGGCTTTATGAAACCCTTCTCTAATAAATCCCTCAACTGATCCTTCAACTCTTTCAATTCCACTGGGACCATATAGTAAGGGGAATAAAAATGGGTTGTGTATCGGAAAGGAGTTCTATACCAAAGTCTATTTCCCTTTCAGGAGGAATACCAAGAATCTCATTGTATAAGATATCAAGAAACTTATTAACCACTGGAACCAACTCAATAGGAAAGACTTTGGACGCAATATCCCTAACCCTCACAAGATGATAAATTCAACCCTTCAAAATCAACTTTTGGGCTTTAAGACAAGAAATAAATCTACCCTTAACTACCACATTATGATTTTCCCACTCAAGGACGAGGTCATTAGGGAATTGAAATTTAACCTTATGGGTTCTACAATCAATAGAGGCATAATATGTAGGTAACTGATCCATCTCAAAAAAGATATCAAAATCTACCATATCTAATTCAAAAAAATCACAAGGTAAGACTTTAAGCAATAGGAATATGGGACAATTTCTATAGTCTCTTTTTGCAACAATGGACTCACTAACGAGGGTTGACACTTTATAAGGTCCACACAATAATTCATGATTAACATAAATCATTTTGGAAACTATAGGAGTAATGAAAGAAATAGTGGCACCCAGATCTATTAATGCATACACATCAAAATCAAAAACTTTTAACATACCTATGAAGCACCATGCCAAGTCTAGTGACCCCTAGAAGGGTATGGTTGAGAACATCAACAGTCATCCTCATAATCACTAGTAACCCATGGATAATGTCTTGACTCATGATCCTTTACGCCACACTCAAAATATGCACTCGAACAGGCCAAACAATCTCCCCGATGCTACTTTCCACACTTATGGCACAGAGGAGAAGCTTGAACACCAACACCCTTACCTTTCCTTTGAGCATATGGATAATTAATAATCATATAACCCATCTTACCTCACCAAAAACATGAACCCTTGTTCCTCTTACATATGCCACCATGATTCTTCAAATATTTTTGTGCAACTAGGATGGGTCACTCTACCATTGCCACTGGGCTTAGCATACGAAAGCCTACTTTTAAATTGAGCCTTTTTTCTCCCTTCTTTTGAGTCCACCGAACAATATCTCATCTTATGCCCAACACTGCCACACTTGAAACAATCTTTGGTGCCCATCAAACACCTTTCTTGATGCTTCTTGGCACACCCTTGAAAAGTGGCAAAAAAGATCATTTCTTCTTGTACTTGGGAACTGGTAGACTAGTAGAAGAGAGGCACTGCTAACTCAGGCCCTCTTAGCATCCCTCTCCTTTCTCTTATCCCTTGAATTCTCGGGGGCCACCCACTTGGTGATTGAATTGAGTGGTTACAACCTTGACGTATATCCATAGAGTATTATGAACCTTTGCATTTGACATGTCACTGTTGGGAAGTTGACCCTCAAGTGAGAGATGGTTACCATCCTGTCCACCATTCTGAAAAGCTTGAGACATATTCTGAAACATTATAGTTGGGGATCAGTAATAAAAAGTGAAACATTTCGTAAGATGCCTCACAACCTCCCATTCATAGTTATGGCATGCTTCACAACCATGAATAATAATTGGATTGATGCGGTGTGTTGGATTTTTAAAGAACATTAAAACCTAGTACTCTGATACCAAGTTTGTCACGACCCAAGCCTAGGGCCTAGACATGACAAGATCAATGGGGAACCCAAAGGGACCCCAAAAAAGCCTCTAAGCATATCAATCACATTTCCCAGGTCGTGGAAGCAAAATAAGTATTACAAGATATAATAAAAAGGGAAGCAGGACTAAGGGAAGTCTTGATATTCATAAAAGTAATAAAAAAAGTCAAGCTCATAGCATAAGTACATCATAGTATCCAACAACACCTCTATCTTAGAATGGAGATGGGGCCAACCTGCATTTCGTGCATTGGAACAATTACAAAAATTTGGGACCAAAGTGATATTATTGGAAAATTTAGGACTAAAGTAGCATTATTAAAAAGTTTAGGACTAAAATAGAATTATTAGAAGTTGGAAATCTTGAAGTGATAAAGTGGAGCCCACATAAACTTTATGTTAGCATTTCATTGGAACAAGTGTGGTGTGGACCCATACACTTGGCAAGTCTTGTACAAAATATCTATATACATGTAAGACTTATCTTTTCCATTCACTTACAATTTTCTATACTTAGGAAAAAAAATGAGAAAGTTGAAGAACAACCAAGAACACCTCTCGGCCAACCCCCTTGGAAACTTAAAATTCACTTTCTTCCATTCCAAGAATTATTTGTTGATATAAACCTACAATATTGAGGCTCCTAAGTAGCATGAAAGTGTTGTTGGAGCAAGAAAAACATTTATTCTTCACTTTTGGAAACCCTAGCTCATTTGTGAAGTTCAAGAGAAAAGGTAAGATTTACTCTTATTTTATGTGTTATGAAGGTTGTATGTGTATTGTAGTATGTTAAAATGAAGGAAAATTATAAAATATAGGAGGTTGGAAAGGAATTGTATGTATGTTGGGTGTGGCTGTGTGGTATATGTAGAATTAGGTGGGGTTGTTTAGTGTTGTATTATGTTGGAATTATGTATTATTGCTTAAGTGGTATACTATGATCCATGTAGTGTGAAGGAATGATTGAGAATCATCCATATGTGTATGTAGTATGCTAACCAGATTTATGAAAATAGTTTAAGTGGTGATAAATCTAGCTATTGTTGTTATATTATTATGTGAATTGATTATTGATGTTGTTGTTGTTGTTGATGAATTTAGCCGAGATTTATGAAAATAGTTTAAGTGGTGATAAATCTAGCTATTGTTGTTATATTATTATGTGAATTGATTATTGATGTTGTTGTTGTTGTTGATGAATTTAGCCGAGTTGAATTCTCGATGTGGCCTATTTTAAGTGGAGTTACTGCCCAAATATTTGTAGAATTAAGGGCGAAATTGGAATTTAATGTCCAAAAAGTCTTTAGCTAATTGTTTGGCATTATTTGTAGACTTTGGGCAGTCCAAAGTATAAGTTGGGATTGGGCTTGAGTTGGATTATTTTGGAGAGCATTTGAGGTATGTAAAGCAACCTTTCCTTTTGGCATGTCTTAGTTAAAAATAAGCTATGATACGAGACTCGAGGGAACTCTATTCTCGTAATCTGAGCTTGTGTATGATCCATATTTGTTCCTTGGCATTCTTATGTTAATTTGTCACAATACTGACTCTTATGTCTTTGAAACTTGTAAGTTGTAAGAATATGTGAAATTTGAATAATTTTTGAAAGGATTTACTCCTTATTGATTTTAAAACTATAAATATTCGTAACTTTTGATAGAAAGCTCGGATTGTCTTAAAAATGGTTTTGAAATGGTTCATAGGAATTTGTATGATCTAGGATGAGTATGTTCCCCGTAAGTTAGGCCAATTTGGGTTCCCACCGACCATGGGTCCCACGACGCCCTTTTAACCGATTTTGATAACTTTTAAAAGAATTTATAAAAAGTATTATTCTGATTTCAAATATGAATATTTTACTTATCTTTTGGATTTATAATACTAATTTTTTATGCTCACGACTCTGCTCGTGCCTATTTTGATATCGTTCGCCAGTTCTCAAGTCGGTTGATTGTCGTGCGCATTATGATATACTCCGATGATGTGCTGTGATCGGCGGATCGAGCTTCACCCAAGGGCTGGGTTCCACTTTGCTTGGTGAGTTGCTATGATTGGGCATTCTGCTATTTTTGGCATCATTCCATTTTATGATATGTGATGGGGATTCAGAGATTTGAAACTTTCTGGTGACTTGTTGTGGTATAGCGCCATTGATGGGCGGGAGACCATCGTTCCTGTGCGTTACGCATGATTTGGTATTTTAAAAGTAAATATTTTAATATTTTTGGATATGCATTTGACTTTCATACTTTTTTTCAGTTATCACTCTGATTTATATTTTTTACATTTTTACATTACATACTCAGTACGTATTTCGTATTGACCTCCCTTTCTTTGGGGGCTGCGTTCATGCCCGCAAATACTGACGTACAGTTGGTGACCCATCAGCTTAGGACATCCTTCTGTCATTTGAAATGCTCCTCTACTCCGGAGCCCACTTTTGGTATAGATGTATATTTTCGTTCGATGCATTATATGTACCTGTTCAGGGGTACGACGGGGCCCTGTCCCATCCTATGATTCTGTCAGTTTGCTTAGAGGTCTATGGATACATATATGTGTGAGTTGTGCCCATTCTGTTTGATTAGACCTGCATGATGTGTTTGATGGGCCATTTTACCTGCCATGGCGGCCTTGTGGGCCCGTGTATACATATATGGTATTATGTTGGCTCTGTTTGGTCTTTGTTGATATCTTCTGATATGTAGGTCATTTCAGGATAATTTGAAAAATATAAGTAATTCTGCCTAAAAAATTTCTTTAAAATTATAGATGTATTTGATTGGATCTAAGGATGAGTTTGATATTTGTGTTGGCATATGCCATCTGTTTGAAATTTGGCTTTATTATTATGTTTGGGTGCCCAACTAGGCACCAGTCACGGCCTACGAGATTGAGTTATGAGAGAAGTGGTATCAGAGCGGTTTGTCCTCAGAGTGTCCACAGACCGTGTCTACTAGAGTCTTGTTTATCGGTGTGTCGTTCACCACATCCATAAGCAGGAGGCTATAGGACATTTAGGATGTTATTCTGTCTTTCTAATCTTAGATCGTACGATAGAGGTGTGTTATTAGGATGATCCTTTTCTGACAAAATGAGAGTTGCTTTACTTGGAAGAAAAAAGTTAGGAATAGTTGATGGATCGTACAAGAAGGAAATATTCTCAGAAAGTATGTGGAATCAATGGGAAAGAGTCAAACAGAATGAGGTTTCTTTATAGTGATGCCTCCAAGAAAGACAATAGTTGCCCGGAGGGGAAAGTCTGCAGTAGTTGGTAAGATCAGGCGAGCCCGTGTGACTACCAGGGCTCGTGCCCAGGGTGAACCAGATTTTGCACCCCCGACAGCCAGTTCAGCTACACCGCCAACTCTCGAGATTCAAGTGCCAAAACCTCCAGCACCTCAGCTAGGTGCAGAGATTAGGGTCATGCGAGAGGTGGTGTACAGCTTCGAGGTTTGATTCGTTAGCCAAATATGTGCCTATGCATGATGCTAGCATGACTTACCAGATACACTAGTATATAGTGGGGTCGGATCAGTATTATGTTGATAGTTGCTTGGCGATGGCAACCCAGACTAGTATAGACATCGCCCGTGTTAAGGCTCACGCCCAGGGCATAGAGTTAGATATGACTGATTTCGACGTGATTATGGGTATGAATTAGCTAGCCTCTTATTATACTAATGTTAATTGTCAAAAGAAGGTAGTCCATTTTCAGTTTTTGGGAGAACTAATTATTGAGTGGCATGATAATACCGTATCACTAAGGGGTAAAATTATTTCATACCTCAAGGTAAGAGAAATAATTAGAAAAAGTTACCTTTATTATCTGGTCTGTGTACATAATTTAGAGGAAGAAACACTGACTCTTCAGTAATTCCAGTTGTTAATAAATTCCCAGATGTATTTGCAGACGAGCTACCAGGCCTCCCTTCCGAGAAAGAAAATAGAGTTTGCTATGGATCTGCAGCTAGGCACTCAGTTTATTTTTATCTTTCTGTATAAAATGGCATCGGTAGAAATAAAAGAATTAAAAAAATAGCTGAGAGATCTATTGGAGAAGGGTTTCATTAGGACTGGTATGTCATCCTGGGGAGCTCCGATATAATGTGTAAGGAAAAAAGATGGATCACTACGGATGTGCATTGATTACCGACAGCTGAATAAGGTATCGATACAGAATAAATACCCCTCTCCAGGATTGACAATTTATTTGACCAGTTGCAAGGAGCTAAGTACTCCTCGAAAATAGACTTGTGATTAGGTTACCACCAGGTGTGAGTGTGGGAGGAGGATATTCCCAAGATAATGTTCAGGACCCGGTATGGGCATTATGAATTCAGAGTATGTCCTTTGGGCTGACGAATGCTTCGGCTGTATTTATAGATCTTATGAATCAGTATTCAGACCATTCTTGGATATGTTTGTGATCATGTTTATTGATGATATTTTGGTTTATTCTCGGTCAGAAGAGGAGCACGCGGATTATCTAAGGATAGTGATTGGTACACTTCGGCATCAGAAATTATATGCAAAATTTTCTAAATGTGAATTCTGGTTATCTTCGGTGGCATTTCTAGGGCATATTATAGGAGTTGATGGCGTCCAGTTGATTTTCAGAAGATTGAGGCCATAAAGAATTGGTCTAGGCCTACGATACCAACAGATGTACGTAGCTTCCTAGGATTAGCTGGTTATTATTGGAGATTTATGGAGAAATTTGCTTCTATTGTAGTGCCTTTGACAAGGCTAACTCAGAAGGGAGTGAAATTCTAGTAGTCTAATATGTGTGAGCATAGCTTTAAATTTCTAAGGGAGAAATTTACTACAACTCCAGTCTTGACTCTTTTTGAAGGTTCAGATGGGTATGTAATTTACTGTGATGCTTTTAGCATTGGTTTGTGGTGTGTATTGATACAGCACGGCAAGGTGATAGCCTATGCCTCCCAGCAACTCAAGAAACATGAAAAGAATTATCCCACTAATGATCTGGAATTAGCTGTGGTGATTCATACCTTGATGATATAGAGACATTATTTATATGGGGTTCATGTTGACATTTATACTAATCATAAAAGCCTCCAGCACATCTTTAAACAGAAAGAGTTGAATTTGCGACAACGGAGGTAGTTGGAGTTACTAAAAGATTATGATGTTGATATTCTCTACTATCCTAGGAAAGTTAACGTTGTGGCAGATGTACTTAGCCACAAGTCTATGGGCAGTTTAGTGGACACGCCTTCAGAAAAGAGAGAGATGGTCCATGATATTCATCATCTGGCTAGTCTTAGAATTTGGTTGGCCGATTCTGGAGATGTTAGGGTTTCTGTTCGAGGTATGGCTGAATCTTCCCTTACAGGAGAGATTAAGCAACGTCAGTACGAATATTCTATTCTGGCTCAGTACAAAGACATAACCCTTAAAAAGGGAACTACTCCATTTGAACTTACCTCCGATGGAACATTATGATTTAGGGGCAGGTTGTGTATACCAAATGTTACGGGTTTACGGCTACAGGTCATGGGCGAGGCATATTATGCCCGTTACTCTACTTATCTAGGGTCGATGAAGATGTACCATGATCTCAAGTGCTTATATTGGTTGGATAGTATGAAAGGAGATATAGCAGGATTCGTCGCTCAGTGTTCGAATTGCCAGCAGGTTAAAATAGAACGCTAGAAGCCCGGTGGTTATTATAGGAGATGGAAATATCGATGTGGAAGTGGGAGATCATTACTATGGATTTTATTATGGGTTTACCTCATACTCCACGGAGGTATGATTCCTTTGAGTTATTGTTGACCGGCTGACAAAACCAGCCCATTTTCTTCCAGTTCAGACTACTTACTCAGTGGAAGATTATGCTAGATTAGATATCAGGGAGATTGTATGACTTCATGATATTCCCGTGTCTATTATCTCTAATAGAGGTGCCCAGTTCATGATAATTTTTGGAGATCGTTTTAGGCAAGCTTGGGGATACAAGTAAATCTCAGTACAGCTTTCCATCCCCAGTTTGACCGGCAGGCCAAGCATACTATTCAGACATTGAAAAATATGTTACGGGCCTATGTTATTGATTTTTGGGGTAGTGGAGATAGACAATTGCCGCTTGTTGAATTTGCTTATGATAACAGCTACCACTCTAGTATTCGGATGACACTATATGAGACATCGTACGATAGTAAGTATAGGTCGTCGATCAGTTGGGTTGATATTGGAAAGACTAAGTTGGTCAGGCCAGATGTGATTTAGCAGGCGGTGGATAAGTTGAAACTCATTCGGGAATAGTTCTTAGCGGCTTAGAGTCGACAAAAATCCTATGCAGATAATTGTCATTGACATCTAGAGTTTCAGGTTGGAGACTAGGTATTTATTAAAGTATCACCTATGACAGGTGTTAGGAGGTTCGGTTGAAAAGGGGAACTCAGTCCAAGATATATTGGACCATATTAGATTGTTCGTAGAGTAGGCAAGGTTGCCTATGAATTAAATCTACCAGCTGATTTAGAAGCAGTACACCCAGTATTCCACATTTCTATGCTTCATAAGTGTGTTGGTGATCCTTCCAGAATCTTTCCTATGGATGATATCCAGGTCACAGAAAAACTATCTTATGAAGAGTAGCCCATAGCCATATTGGATAGTCAGGTGAGAAAGTTACAGAACAAGGATGTGGCTTCTGTTAAAGTGTTGTGGCGAAACAACAACCGAGAAGAAATGACCTGGGAAGTGGAGGAACAGATGAAGAAGAAATATCCTTACATGTTTTTAGTGCCTACAGGTAATTTAATCCTTTTGTCGAACTTTGTTACTGGACAAGTAAATTTTTGATTGTTCTCATGTTATTATGGTAGTTGAAGGAAAACTCCCCCTAAATTATTTATGCAATTCATAAGGCCGGTTTAACATTCAAGGACGAATGTTCTAGGGGTGGAGAATGTTAGAACCCGCATTTTGTGCATTGGAATAATTATAAAAAATTTGGGACCAAAGTAACATTATTAAAAAATTTAGGATCAAATTGACATTATTGGAAAGTTTGGAACCAAAGTAGAATTATTAAAAGTTGGAAATCTTGAAGTGATAAAGTGGGGCCCATATAAACTTTGTGTTAGCATTTAATTGGAACAAGTGAGGTGTGGACCCATACACTTGGCAAGTCTTGTACAAAATATATATACATGTAAGACTTATCTTTTCCTTTAATATGGATTTTGTGGTTGGGTTGCCCAAGACTAGGAATAGTTTCGATTCCATTTGTGTTAAAATTGATAGGATGACAAATGCACTTACCATTTTCTATACTTAGGAAAAAAATTGAGAAAGTTGAAGAGCAACCAAGAACACCTCTCGGCCAACCCCCTTGGAAACTTGAAATTCACTTTCTTCTATCCCAAGAATTATTTGTTCACATAAACCTACTATATTGAGGCTCCTAAGTAGCTTGGAAGTGTTGTTGGAGCAAGAAAAATATTTATTCTTCACTTTTGGAAACCCTAGCTCATTTGTGAAGTTGAAGAGAAAAGGTAAGATTTACTCTTGTTTTATGTGTTATCAAGGTTGTATGTGTATTGTAGTATGTTAAAATGAAGGAAAATTATGAAATATGGAAGGTTGGAAAGGAATTATACGTATAAGGGGTGTGGCCGCGGGGTATATGTACAATTAGGTGGGGTTGTGTAGTGTTGTACTGTGTTAAAATTATGAATTATTGCTTAAGTAGTATACTATGATCCATGTAGTGTGAAGAAATGATTGAGAATCATCCATATGTATATGTAGTATGCTAACCGAATTTATGAAAATGGTTTAAGTGGTGATAAATCTAGCTATTATTGTTATATTGTTATGTGAATTGATTATTGATGTTGTTGGGTTGTTGTTGTTGTGGTTGTTGATGAAATAAGCCGAGTTAAATTCTCGGGGTGGCCTATTTTAAGAGGAGATGCTGCCCAAATTTTTGTAAAATTAAAGACAAAATTAGAATTTAATGTCAAAAGAAGTCTTTAGCTAATCGTTGGGCATTGTTATGAATTATTTGTAGACTTTGGGGAGCCCAAAGCATAAGTTGGGATTCGGCTTGCATGTGGATTATTTTGGAGAGCATTTGAGGTATGTAAAACAACCCTTTCCTTTTAGCATAACTTAGCTAAAAATAGGCTATGATACAAGACGCAAAGGAACTCCATTCTCGCAATCCGAGCTTGTATATGATCCGTATTTATTCCTTGGCATCCTTATAATAATTTATCATAATATTGAATCCTATGTCTTTGAAACTTGTAAGTTGTAAGAATATGTGAAATTTGAGTAATTTTTGAAAGGATTTATTCCTTATTGATTTTAAAACTATAAATGTCCGTAACTTTTGATAGAAACCTCAGATTGCCTTGAAAATGATTTTGAAAAGGCTCGTAGGAGTTTATATGATCTAGGATGATTATGTTCCTTGTAAGTTGGGCCAGTTTTGGTTCCCACTGGCCATGGGTTCCATGATGCCCTTTTATGTGATTTTGATAACTTTTAAAAGAATTTGTAGTAAGTATTGCGGTGGATAAGTTGAAACTCATTCGGGAATAGTTCTTAGCGGCTTAGAGTCGACAAAAATCCTATGCAGATAATTGTCATTGACATCTAGAGTTTCAGGTTGGAGTTTATCTTTTGGATTTATGATACGAATTTTTTATGCATATGATTACTCACGACTCTGCTCGTGCCCATTTTGATATTATTCGTCGGTTCCTGAGCCGGTTGGTTATTGTGCACATTATGATATACTTTGGTGATGTGATGTGTTTGGCAGACAGAACTTCACCCAAGGGCTGTGTTCCGCTTTGCTTGGTGACTTGCTGTGATTGGGCATTTTGCTATGTTTGGCATCTTGCCATTTTGTGATATGTGACGGGGATTCAGAGATTTGAAACTTTCTAGTGACTTATTATGATATGGCACCATTGACGGGCGGGCGACCATCGTTCCTGTGCGTTAGGCATGATTTGGTATTTTGAAAGTAAACATTTTGATATTTTAGGATATGCATTTGACTTTCATACTTTTTATCGATTATCACTCTGATTTATATTCTGTACATTTTTGCTTTACATACTCAGTACGTATTTCGTATTGACCCCCTTTCTTCGGGGGCTGCATTCATGCCAGCAGGTACTGACGTATAGTTGGTGACCCATCAGCTTAGGACATCCTTCTGCCATTTGAAGTGCTCCCCAATTCCATAGCCCACTTTTGGTATAAATGTATATTTTCATTCGATGAATTATATGTACCTGTTCAGGGGTACGATGGGGCCCTGTCTCGTCCTATGATTCTGTCAGTTTGCTTAGAGGTCTGTGGATACATATGCATGTGGGTTATGCCCAGTCTGTTTGATTTCACCTACACGATGTGTTTGACGGGCGGTTTTACCTGCCATAGCGGCCTTGTCCGCCCAGCATACGTGTGTGGGTTGTGCCCAGTCTATTTGATTAGACCTGCATGATGTGTTTAATGGGCCATTTTACCCGCCATGGCGGCCTTGTGGGTCCGTATATACATATATGGTATTCTGTTACCTCTGTTTGGTCTTTGTTGATATCTTCTGATATGCAGGTCATTTTGGGATAATCTGAAAAATATAAGTAATTCTGCCTAAAAAGTTTCTTAAAAATTATAGATGTATTTGATTGGATCTGAGGATGAGTTTGATATCTGTGTTGGCATAAGCCATCTGTTTGAAATTCAGCTTTGTAATTGTGTTTGGGTTCCCAAATGGGCACCAGTCACGACCCACTAGATTGAATTGTGATAGACACTCTCCGGGCTCGCCCTCATAATAACAAGTGTTTAATATAAAAGAGAAGTTTCAACATAGAAAGAGTAATATAGCTATTGTCCTCGGACTTAAGGAATCACCAATGCTTTTCTCCAAAGTACCAAACTAGCCGTGTGAAGGATAATCAAAAGAAGCTCCAGTCCCTATATGGTAATATCATATAGGCATAGAGTATATGTTTGTACGTTTGAACGTACTACGTATGCAGGGTATAATACAACAAAGATATAAAACAATGTATTCAAAATGCATAAGCATAAGCAATAGATATATATAACCTCAACATGGTATGCATGATCAATGCTCATAATAAAACATTCTTGTAAATCATTCAACTTGCATAATATATCATACATATGTGGGAAAAGACCTTAACGGACATAAGTAAGACCAAGCGAACTACAACTTAGAATCTTGATGATCATCCCTCATCGATAAAGAGGTGGTCTATTTGCCAAGGTAAGCCATGCTTCACCTTACAAGAACATGACCCATTTCATATGAAGTAATCCTCCTTATGGGAACATGACCCATTTTGAAAAGGATTTCATGATAAAGTGCACCAGATGGATCTACTAGAATAGCAAGGGCAAAAATAATAATCCTATGTTGGAACATAGTTGGAGGAAAGGAGTATGGACCCTTGAAGATAGTCCACGCCGATATCCCATCCATCTGTGCTATGTCAACTTCCATAGAATACTTGAAATAATCATACTTTAATCATAATATGAATAGCTTGTAAGAACATGACTTGAGTAGCTCATAAACATGTTTGACCTCTAATAGTGAGCCTAACTTGAACAAGAGAATAGATGATGATGATGATGATGATGATGATGATGATGATGATGATGATGATGATAGTCATAGATACCTTTCATGAATTCAATACATACTTGAAAGTCCGTAATCATCATGAAGTCATTTGACTTGTAAATCATGTACTAGATCATTAATAACTTGAGAATTCTTGTCATGTCATTTTATCAAATACATGGTGAGTTCATGATACTTGTTTAAAATCATGCAATTCAAGAGTGAAATAAGATGAGTAACCATCATGCAAATCAACCCACCAAAATTGTACTAAAACCCTCATGTAAGGTACCTTGAAATCCATCACAAAAACTCATAATAGTTCATAGTTTCATAGGTCATAACATGCATAGTTTCAATAAACAAAATCAATTCATGGAATAACGTTGAAATAGATATTCATGCATTATCAATCCATACTTCATAAAACCCCAACATAATTTATATTCATAATCCATAATAAGAGATACCATAGTTAATATAACTTAAAAATGTGTAATTTTCATGAAAAGAAAAGGTTGGGCTCCATGGGTGAAAGGGCCCATGGATGAGGACCCACATACCTTAAACCTTGAATTCTTTGAGGTAAACAAAGTAGACTTAGAGCTTGAAATGAGTCCTTGAGTCCCAAAATTGTGTTGAAATCCTTAGATTAGAATGAGAAAATTGATAGAGTCTTAGTGAGGTATGAGAGAGGGTTTTGTGAGTTATAGAGTTGAAAGATGGCTAAGCATGAGAGATTTCACGTTTAAATGGGCATGGGGCTATTACCCTAGTGCACTTGGATGAAATAAAAAGGCTGAGGAAAATACTATACTGGTCCACGCCCCTGACGAGACCCAGACCCAATGCGGAGGCAACATTTGTATTAGTTTGTGCCCCAGGTGCGTCCCTGCCTGGGTGTGGACAGACACTAGAATATTAGAAATTAGCAAAACTTAATTTTCGCTACGGGTCTTTTAAGATCTGGGTTATAACCATTTCCCACTCAATTTTGCCCCTTGCTCGAGAATTTTAAGTCAGATTTTTGAAATCACGCACGAATTTTGGTATATATGAAAATTATGTTTGTGGGACATTTTGAAGCACATATAAGGCACTTAATTTCTTTATACGTCTCCTGTAAAAAAATAGTAATTAGTAAATTCATTAATTGTAACATAATTCTCATAATATAGATGGATTAACTAGCAAAAAGTGCATCAATTAAACTTTATCATATGAAATGATGAAATGGAGGAGAGAGATAGCATCATGCCCTGATTCTTATCATGTAGATCATTGCAATTTGGATTAGAAAACAATAAGTGAAGATTTCAATAGAGATTTACCCCATGTGCCCTACATTTAAACCAGAACCTGACATATCCGACTCTACTTCTTCAATACCAATTGTGTAAACCTGAGCTTTAGACTTATAAGAAGGAGAACCATTATTATGGTCAAAATTTAATCTTAGTGAATTCTAACCACTTTGTATTTGAACCTAACAAGATCGAAACCAAAACCTTAAGTAAATAAATTAGGCCACTTTCTTATCACTTATACCTTGGGGAGGATGGTATATTCTCTGGTTCTTGGATTGAAGATGTAAATACTATCAATATAACTAAAAAGGTAATTAAAACAGACAAAATCATGAACCAATCTAACAAGGAAAATGGATTAATGGGAAAGTAAAGTTCTAAATCAAGGTCAATATTTGGATCATGACGAATTTCGCTACTTTATAATCATATGATTTTTCTGACTTGACATGCATAAGAGTCCACTAGACTTTTTCATGTAAAATTTACTTTTTTAATACTATGCTTAAATAGAATTGCTATTTAATGATAATATGCATTTTTGACTCGGCATATACGTGCAACGCACGTGCAGTAAAATGTTAATTATACAAATATGATAATAACAACAACAACATCTACGATATAATTTCACAAAATGAAATTTAATGAAGATATAATGCATTAAAATACAAAACTCAAAAGCTGATATTTCTTTGTAGTTTTATAACTTTTCTGCATTACTCTAAGAAGAAGAAGGAGGATGGATTGAAATGGAGAGGTGGAGATGATAAAAGGGGTAAGGGGATTTATAAAGTGGTGAGTTCAGCTAATTTCAATTTAGCTAAAAGACAATCCAAGAAGAAAATAACTCTCATCATATTAAAAGAAAACAAAACAAAAAATGGAAAGGATTGTCTTTACTACAACTACTACTAAACTCTCATCAATTTTATCAAAACCCATTTTCCCTCTTTACTTGATCATAATCCCTTTGTGAAAAATTATTCTCCATTTTAATATTTAACATTCTAGAAGCTAGAGAAAGTTGAGAGAGTGAAAAGAAGGATATAATTCTGCATCAGCGGCTTGTAGTAAATCATAAATCTTTTGGGAATCAGGGTTAGGATCCTTCTCCATTAAAAATTAAAAGTGATAAGACGCCTCAGGTTCTGCATTACTATAGGATTACAATGCGAGGCTTGACCAAAGTTTGGTCTAGTTGCATCCAAAATCATTTGTGATATAGATTATTATATTCTAATTCAGATTAAATACCACCATGTAAACATCTCATTGATTATTTCTTTTTCCCTTTGATACCTCCAAATAAAGTAGTCCTCAGTAAATCCAAAACGAAAAAGGTGCAATTTAACAATTTCAGTGTCCATGTATTTAATATGATGACATTTCTTACATGAAGATCTCACATCATTGCCGCTCATATGATTTCTCTTAGAACATTCAAATGTGATAAATTCATCCACTCCAGTTATGAAACTAGAATTAATAGTCCCTTGACCATCCAATCTCTCGTACATCCAACTACACTTTATATTATCCATATTCCTATTTAATGTTATAATAAAAAGAAAATTAGAGTTATCTTTTATTTACAACTAAGACAATATGTTAAGTACTATTATATTGAAAAATCAATATATGGTTCAATTTAATAGTACTATTATATTGGAAAATCAATATATACTTCAATTTAATAGTATCTTGCCATTTGAGATGAAATAGGTAGAGAGAACATAATAGCAGTAAATTAAAAATAATAGAGGATCTGTAGCTGCAAGAAGTTTTATCACACAAATTTGATATGGTCACATAAGATATGTACAAGGAATAAAAATATGTTCATGGAAAATAATAGAGAGAATTTTGAAAGAAGAATCCTAATAATTAGGACTAAATCTAGTACATTGTTTTTCATTCTCAGTTCATTTGATTACTGGTTCGAATAAAAAAACTTTTTACTAGACAATTTTTTATTTTTTTGGAAATGAAAATGATTCAAAATTGAAAGCTCAAGACAGTCTCAAATTTGGGAATGAAAATGATTCAAAATTGAAAGCTCAAGACAATCTCAAATATTTATCTCCTATACAAACAGATGACTAATTTAATGTCCAAAGTTATGAATTGTACTATAGCATATGAATGAATGTGTTAAAGGACACAAGAAGTTCTATTCATCAAAAAGGTAATGAAGGAAAGTTGATGGAAACATATTTGTTAAAAATGCCACAGACATAGTGGCACAATCCAGTTGGGGTCAAAGACCAAGATATCAATATTACATAATCATTATGTAAGGAGGGTAGAGCGTACACAGACAATATTATCACCTTGTAGAGGTAAAGAGGCTATTTCTAAAAAATATTATGAAATAATATATTCTCCACTTTTTTCAAAGAGAAATGATTGATTATGAAAGTCAAGTTACAAATAAAAAATTCTTTTTTCATACATGTCTTCTAAAGAATTTATAAGCCAAGTTGATAGAAGTCCTTTTGTCTTCAAGGAGAATGATTCATTAGGAAATAAAATTGAATAGAACAAAAAATGGTCATCTCGCTTGTCTTCATAAAAGAATTTAACTAATTGAGAGTATTCTTCCTTCCACAAAATTTTTAACAATTACTAATTTATTTGTCAAACTTTAAGTATCTGGGGTCCATCATCCAGAGTAGTGGGGATGTCGAGGATGATGTCACACATCATATTGGGGTAGCATGGACTAAATGGAGGCTTGCATCTAGAGTATTATATGATAACAAGATACCACCTAAACTTAAAGGTAAGTTTTACAGATTGGTGGTTAGACCATCTTTATGTGGTCACACCAGGAGTGACA
>DF357779.1:85042-104948 GCA_000787875.1 Solanum virginianum
CTGCCCATTATACTCTTTAGTGTTCTACTAATTTGTAGAGTTATGGAATGAATAGATGTAATAAGGCCAAGTGGTTCGCTCGGGGACTAACAATAGTTTTCGAGTGCTGGCCACGTGAAGGGTACCATCACAAGGCATGGCAAACTTGGTATCAGAGCACAGAGTTGAACTGTCCTAGGGAGTCTATGAAGCCATGTCAAGTAGAGACTTGTTTATGGTGTGTTGTCGACCACGCTTTATAAGCAATAGGCTATAGGACATTAGAAATTGTTGCACTTTTTTCTCATTCCAAATTCGTATGATAGAGTTAAACTCTACAAAAGATCTCTTGTAATTCATGCATTACGCGTTTACAAAATTGTGACCATCTTTCCAAGAAGAGTTGATGAAATGAATGGGAGTCCAGCGAAATAAAATGCTAACCAACCCAAGCCCCATAATCAAGATATACCCATAACCCTAGCCGCCCTTGCCATGCAGCTACCATAGGCTGATATTAGCAATGCTGAGCTTTGCTAGGCCATCCAAATTTTAGCCCATGCTATGACAACACTGGTTGTCAGACATAGAGCTGGAAGGCGGGTATTCCAAATACATCCGGAGTTCATGAGTCCCTGAGTATGAATCCACCTGAGTGTAAGAGGTCAGGGAGGAATAGGAATAAGAGTCACTTTCAAGCAGATCCTCATAACTTTAGAGCTCATAAATCAAAATCACAGGCTAGTGTGGTTTAAGGTTCCTAAGGCCAGCCATCTTTTGGCATGTATTGCAAATGTCACCTAAGAGAATGTCGTAAATATCATGACCCAAGCCTAGGGCCTAGATGTGACACGGCTAATGAGGAACTAGAAGAAACCCCAAACAAGCCTCTTAACTTGTCACTACACATCCGTGGTCGCGGTAGCATATAAAAGACATGTAAAATAGAATGGGGCATTGGGGCTAAGGGAAAGCTTTACAACACATCAACATCAAAAGAAAAGGAATAATAGTTCATATCATAAATACATAACTTGTTTAATAAACACCTTTACATACATAGATAGAGCGAGGGCCAAGACAAAGTAATCGGGCTCACCCTCATAGTCAAATTGAACATAAGATAGTGTCTCAATACATAGATAAGAGGAAAACATAAACCAAAGTCCCAAAATAGAGGACCCACCGATAAGCTTGGAAGAGCACGGTCTAGCTATGTGTAAGAGGATGATTAACTTGGGCACCGGGTCCTACATGGTGATATCATATAGGCAATAGTATGTGTTAGTATATTTGAATATACTGAGTATATAGGATGCAAATGCAATGCAACAAGAGATAAGTTTCATAATCAACATGTATAACAACAGGCAATTGGCATAAATAGCAATATGACATCTATGATCAATGCATAAGTAAAACATGCTTTAGTAACCCATGCTCATATAGATTAACATATGTGTAGAAGAGACCAAGCTAGATTTCCAAAGTATAAACCCCTTGGTAGGTTAGTGATGCTGCCACCCCATCACTTAGGTGGATGAGTATTCACCCCATCTAGGTTAGTGAGTACAAACCCCCATCTCGGTTAATAATGATGCTACCCCATTACCCTGGTGGATGAGTATTCACCCTCATCTAGGTTGATGAGTACAAACCCTCATCTAGGTTAGTAAGTAAAAACCCCTATCTCGGTTGATGATGATGCCACCCCATCACCCTAGTGGATGAGTATTAACCCTCATCTAGGTTATTTGGGCTCTTATCCCCATCGGATCAGGCATGGTCTAATGATACACTTTATATAGAGTATATCAATAATTCTAATGCAACACTTAACATAGGATTCATCATGTACATAAACTTATTTTATGATCACATCATCATTAATATCATATCTCATGCTTTGGGCCTTTATTTTTTCAAAAAACCTTAGCCAGACATTTTATCAAACACCTTGGGGGTGTGTAATAGGGGTAAAAGACCATATAATTTAGAGATGAAATCATACAAGAAAATTTGTTGCAAAACCATTAATCAACACCTCGAAGACTTTCATATCAAAACCCATCATCAAATCCAACATAAGATCCAAGATTTAGAGCTTACAACATGATAAAACAACCATACATTCATGAACTAAAATCATTATGCAGTAAATTTCTCAATATACAAGACCCACATATAAAATCAACTTTAAATCATGCATTATTAAGTAAAAGAGAGTTTAGGTACCATGGGTGGAAGGACCCAATAGTTTAATACCACATAACTTAGCTTCAGAGAAGTTCTTGGTGAAGGTTGACAATGGACACTTGAAGCTTGAAGAGAATCCTTAAATCTGGATGAGGATTTTGAGTCATGGAATTTGGAGTGAAAATATGACTAAGTGTTTTGGGGAGTATTGGGAAATGTTTAAAATGATATAAGGGTAAAATTTGACCAAGTATAGATAAAAACACGTTTGAACAACTTGGGCCCAACACTTAGAATATTTTGGACCGTACTTGAAAAACTGCCAGAGGACAAACATATCTCCGCATCACAGAGAGGACGCGGAGTGGAATTTACACTAAGGCATGCCCAAGGCGCATATCAGAAGCATCGTGGAAAGCTTACTAGAAACTGTCACTTGAAAATTTATAATTGCTATTCTTTCGCTCTTAAATCGAGTTTAGACCCTATTTCACCTAATTTTGACTCGCAAATCACAAATATGAAGTCAAATTTTTGAAATAACAAACATATTTTGAGATATAAGGAAATCAAATTTCCAAGCATTCTAAGGCATGTTTTAGGGAACTTTTTAGGGTCGTTTCAGCAATGAAAGTGATGGATGCTAAAAGTATGTCTAAATGGGTCACTTGTAGAGGGATTTTCCAAAGTGGTCTAAAAGGGCCTAAGCTGCCACACCTGCACCTACAGTGAGAGAAGATCAGGAAAATTCTCCTTATGTCTCCCTAGAAATTTAGAAGGGTATGATTCGAGTCCTTACTTACTTTTGATATTATCTATGAGAGAGAAAATTATGTCTCTAAATAGTTTAATGTTACCACCTAAGGATAAGATATGAGGTCTTATACCTCCCTGAGTAGAGCTATTATTCTAGAGATAAGAATGATGACAATATAAAGGAAAAGATGAGCTAGTGGGAGTGATAGTTGATTAAGTCTTGTAACTAGAGTTATATACCTATTAGGTAAGTAATAAGATGACAAGTTGATCGCTATAAGATTGATGAAACAGTCGTAAGGACCCTGTGATTGTCATGATAAGGTATAGAGAGAGAGTTAATGTCAGGATGTGTTAGAGTATGCTCAAAACTAGAAAAAGTTCTATGTTGATGTATTCTAATATTTGTATTGTAAGGGTGAAACTTAGAGGTTGAATAAAGGAGAAGAGTGTTTTCAATATGATATATCTACAGTAGGCTTACAATTCTTAAGTAAGAGCCCCATGAGGTATATGTCATTTTGAGCATAGCCAGGTAAGGGGGTATAGCAAGTGTAGGAATGGTATTTGAATTGCAAAGAGGGGATGTGTTGATTGAATACCTGCTATGAGATTTTAGTGGGCTTATGCTCTAAAATTTACCTAGTAATTATAAGTTTATGTGATGATTGGAGTGGTGTGTGTGAGATGCACATAGTAGAACTAGACTCTGAGCTTGAATTTTGAGGAGTAGTGGTAAAGAGGAGACAATTGTGAGAGTGATAGTCTTAGTTGGAGATTCTCTTTAAGAGGTTACCATAGTGTGTATTTGAGAGGAACATGTTGATTTGTAAGGAAAAGTGATGCTATGGGCAGAGTACAAATGCCCCTTAGGTATGGCGAGTCAAAAAAGGAAAGTCCAATAGATAAGAGAAGGCTCAGGATGTTCCTCCATGATTATATAAACATTCGTCCAACTCTAAGTTATGATTGCTAGAAGAATCTAGATAGTCTATTTGAGTTGTCAATATAGAGTAGGCTGAAGTGAGCATTCTTTGCTATCAAGAGTAGAAAACTCGAGTGGGGCTTATGGATAGACGATGATGAGTTTTCCATGATAGTTTAAGTCTTATACAAATGAGTTTATAGGGGCATAAAGTTAAGCGTTAGCAGGCAAAAGAAGAGGTTAGATCATAAGAGTTGTGGGAAGTGGTTACATACGCTATTAAGAGCAACAAATATAGAGAGATTTCCATAGTTACAAAAGGAAGCTGAGAGTGTTATCATTAAAGAGAGTCTTAGTAGCTATTTTATATATGCGACTATAGTATAATATAAGAGTTTAAGATGCTTATTCTTGTGGATAGTGATTCCTAGATCGTGTGAAGGTGTATGCTTATAGCCTAGTAGAGGAAATGGATTCGTAAAACTTGAGAGATGACCCATGAGCTAAGGGGGAGATGATGGTGTGATATACTGAAGTTGATCTTACATTTTCGACGGTGATAGGTTGATTTGGATGAGGCGTCAATTCATTGCCATCTCCTATATTCCTTTATGCTTCAGTACAGATGATACTTTATTCTCATCTAGTATACGACTATCATGCCCATGGACTAGTCTATTCTACCACTTGTTGATTGTTATTCATGTTGAGTTGTAAGGATGAAAAATAATTAATTCATTCCTTAATTTTGATCTTACCCCATGGATCTAACCCCTTGTTTGGAAGGTTGTTACCCATTGTATTGTATTGTATTGTTAGTTTAAGTACAATGTTTATTTTAATTACAATTTAAATTTTATTGTATCGAATCGTCTAAATCCATTGTTAGGTAAGGACGAAAAGACCTATTTTATGTAACGACCGATTTGGTGTGGTTGCATCATTATTTTAATATTTTCTTCTTATTTATTTATTATTTGATGATTCTATTTTATCATTCACCCTATGTTTTCATGATATCTACTACATATCCTATAATTTCTCATAGGTTTATCATTCAAATTATGGATATATGACATTATGTAACAATGGAGAACAATACAATCCATCCAAATATTATATTCACTGAAATAATACAGTACAATACAATATAATACATTACGACATAATACAATACATTATGAGTGTAAATATTTCCACTACTATATTAAATGAGATGTGACATGTGTTTTATACTGTGGATAGTTCTGTGAACCCAGAATGAGTCTTGATAGATGAGGGAGATTATACCTCATTATGAACGTTCCCAAATAGGATTTCTCGATTGATTTGTGCTAATGATCTTTGTTCCTACTTCTTTGAGTGATCCTCTCTTCCTGTCTTGATAGAAATGTTGATGAAATAGAGGAGTGATAGTTGATAAGAGAGAGAGTAAGGGTTCTTTATTCTGATGTCATCAAACGCATGCCCTACCCTTCAATAAGTTATGCCATTGTTGGTTGTAGGATGTAGAGTATCAAGTTCGAGACATAGTATCGTGCTTATTTTACATGAGGAGTAGTAGTTAGGGTTTCACCAAAGGGGGAGATAAAGAGTTCCTCTAGATCCTAGTAGTGATGCTGATAGTAGTAGATGGTGAATAAAGATAGATGAGGAGGAGTGAACGTATCTTTATTATAGCATTAGTCTTGTACTTGTGTCATGTAGGGATGGATATAGGGAGGAGGGGAGAGATAAGACCTTATGATATGCAACAGATAGGTAAGAGTATGTTGGAGTACACTTGAGTGGGAGCTCATTGAATGGTGGAGGTAGAAGTGCTAAGTAGGCTTGAAATTTCTTAGTTACAGGTAAAATGGTTAGAGTGATAGGCTTGAGTACAGGGTTGTTATTGTGTGAGTATTGATGATAAACTATTGAAGACTTCGTGATGAGAGTCTCAAGTAAGGATAGTGGGCTAGTGAAGAGGACTAGTGATCTCTTAAAAAAAAGTACCTATGGGAGGATAGAGCTTGAGTATTGAGGGTTAGTCTTGTATGGATATGATCATCTTAGCAATAACACCTTGAGGCTCTAAATTAGGCTTGAATAGAATAAGAGGATGTGGATAGTTTCAGAGTTGAATAAGAGCTATAAGTTTTAATTGATGGAGTAGAGTGCTATGAAAGGGAGCACAATTGAGGTGGAGAGTTGAGCTTGAGATCGCTCGAAAACTCTTGTATATCACGATGGTCCCCTTTCTCAATTAGAGTTGATAACTTCCTTCTTGAGTTCAAATAGCCGATTGATAAAGTATTTAAATGATTCAAATTGATTATGTTTCGATGTTCCATTCGTGCCTAATAGTGAGGATATTTATGGTAATATCTCTACTCTTTATCTGAACCGAATAGTCTATCTGAGTTGATGTATTTATTCCTGAGTCTAAGTAAAGTTTGTTGAGCTTGGTAAGGAGTTGAGCGTTTGATTAGTTGATATGAGTATTGAGATGAGTCTTGAGTTTATTCATACCATGATATCCACCTTTATTCATCATTCGAGGTCGAATGATACGAAGGGGGAGATGATGTAACACCCATTAAAATTACCAAAATACACCTAGAGGGAGATGTTCACATAACGCGCCTTCCCATGCTTCAATGGCAAATCTGAAGCTGGTTATGCGATTAGCATAAAAAATTGAGTGGAGAAGTGGTCTCGGTTAATTTTTAGAGCAACTAGATCAAAAGATATTTTTTGATGCGAAAATGCGAACCAATGTTGGTGTGTGAAAGTGGTGTGCAGACCAACACTTATTTTTAAAAAAATTCTTACGGGACTAGGAAAACTTGTTCTTAGAATTTTTGGTGAAAAACACCAAAAATATACCTTGTTTACATCACGGACCGTATATCTATCCCGAGATAAACTTTTTAAAATTTTTTGAGGGGCATTTTAGACCATTTCAAACCCCTTCTGGACTTAATGTATGATCAAAATAGGTTTGTTTAAGTGTAAAAATAGTTTTAAACCCTATTCTAGGTCCTTGAAAAAGACTAGGGCTAAAGAGGAGAGAAGAGGAGCAAGGAATTGAGGAGTTCGAACAGAGTTCCTTGAGGTTGATTTTCCAAAGGTTCAATCCAGGTATGTAAGGCTAATCTAAAGCATGGATTATTCCCACATGTGCCTCATAGATGGTCATAGATGAGTTGAGAGTTCATGAGTCCTCATACATGTTTCTTTAAGGTTTTCTTGAAAATTATATTAATTACATGTATTTTCGATGTTGATGATCATCATAAACTTGTTTTCTTGAATTGGATACTTTTCATGAGATATTGTATAACCATAAATGATAATATTGAAAGTATGCACCAATTAACCTAAGGATTGAGTCTATAGCCTTTATTTGAGAATGTCGATTGTGATTGTGATTTGAGAATGATGATAAGTTGATAGAACTTGATAGTCCTGTGAGTATCCATAAATGAACTCAAATGATTTGTCTGTATGGTTGTTCCCTAATGATTGTCCTAAGCCTTGAGCGATTGATTCAGATGTTGATTGCTGAGATGATTTGAGTCTCTTTGAGACTTATTGAATGATAAGTGCCTTAACGAAGCTGATTGAGATGATCTGATTGAGCTGATTTGATTGAGATAGATTGTCTTATCAGAATTGAGTCTTGGGAGATGTATCAAGCATCAAAAAAAGTAAGAGCAAAACCAACTCGCACTCATTAACGACATTGCCAAGCGTAGGTAAGGATTAGAACCACTACATTACATTTAGGTTCCCTCTTGATAGAAGTCCCTGAAATAATAGAGGACTTTATTATTGCCGACTCCATTATGGATTATCCATTATGGTTTTGATTCATTCTCTACCTAGCAAGGTAATACTAGCGGGATGTTGTACAATCACTGGCTTATAAGTGATTGTTGTCGGATAAGAGAAACTTCCAGAAAGTTCTCATACTGACTACTCTGAGTTGAGATAAGATGAAATAAGGTGAGTTGAGTCTAATTTGATTGATGAGGTTGATTGGTTGATGGGTCACTTGTTTACTCGTTATTCTTGATTTAGATAGACATTTGGCATTTTGATTTGATTATTATTGTAAGTTTCCTTACTATTCTACTTGTTTCTATTTAATTCTACTATTTTACATACCATTCATTCCACTACTGATGCCACTCGGCGCCGCATCATTTCATGATGCAAACACAGGTTTTAGAGATTGTCAACAAGTGCATCGTTGAGGGTCTATCGCAATTAGTAGAGTTGGTGAGCCTCTTTTCATTTGGAGGACCATTATTTACTTTCATCTAGCTACTAGAGTCAGACTTTTTAGAGTAGCTTTACTATTTCTTGAGTTGAGATAATCATGATCCTGTCATTGGCACCAATTTATAGTGATAGAGGCTTCATTGACTAGAGTTGAATATTGATATTAAAACTTGTGAGCTAGTTTCCTTCTAACTAGTCCTTTTTATTTATAAAGCTATTTGAGATCAGATATGCCCATTATAGTCTTAGTCTTCCGCTGATTTGTAGAGTTATGGAATGAATGATGTGATAAAGCCAAGTCATTCTCTCGGGGTTTAGCAATAGTCTCTGAGTGCTGACCACGTCTAGGGTACTATCTCGGGCATGACATCATTTCTCTGTGGGTTTGACCCTAACTTCATGTTGGGTAAATATACTTCTGACAATTGCCTATGCTTGAACTTGTGAAAATTATATTGACGCATCAAAGTAAGAAAACATTGTTGCTAGAGAAATGATGTTAGATTTCTTTGAATAAGTGTTTTGGTAATTTAGTTTATTTTCTTTATTGTTTTTTCTAATTACCAGGTGAAGACATGAACAACGTAATGACATTACTTACCTAGACGATATCACAAATGTCAACGAGGTTAGACCAAATGTGGTGGGTAATATTAGTGTAATATGTTTGCTACCAGCTGACGAAAATGTAGTTCATGTCACCAGAACCATGTCGCAGTGCAAATAAAAAGATTTTATGGCAAGAAACCAAATGAAAACCCTCTTAACCATATAAGGAACTTCTTGGATTCGTGCAACCTATTCATATTCAAGAATGTAGCTTAAAAGTTCATCTATCTTTAGCTGTTCTTATTTTCATTCGTGGGGAAGCTTCAAAATGGTTGGCTAAACTTCCGGTCATATTAATTACTTCTTGGGATGAGCTAAAAGATGCTTTTATGAAAAGATTCTTTCCCGCATCGATGATGCCGAAATTGAGGGATAGGATCCAAAACTCCAAATAAGTGGAGGGAGAACTGATTCATGAGACTGGATTCGTTTCCAAAAACTCTTGTTGCAATGCCCAAATGATGGAGTTCCTGACCACTTGCTTCTCTATTAATACTTCTATCAAAATCATGATGTGGTTAACAAGACCATTGCTGATAATTTGGTTCATGGTGGATTAATAAAGCAAACATTTACTAAAGCAACTGAGTTATTAGATGAAATGACAAAAATTCACAAATTTTGGTATAAATTGCATGATATAGTTACTCCACTCACCTTAGGGATGACAAAAAAGCAAATAAAAAAGAACCAAGAACTAGACAAGAATATGGCAAAAGTGATGACATAGCTTGATCTCTTGACAAAACATCTTGCAGGTGTTCCTCAAGCGATTAATGCTATTGGAACAAGTGAAAAGTTATCCCAAGAGGTTGTAGTGTATAACAAAGATATCCAGTTCTTATATCCAGTAGGTGCTTATTGCTTACATGTTCAAAGGCAAAATGCCAACCAAGGTCGGACCAAAAGGGTAAATATATAGACCATGGTTTGAACTGGAGCGAGCAAGAGACTGAAAGAGAGCGATATGTACCTCCACATAAGTGTGCAAAGTTTAGAGAGCCTATAGCTGATCCGAAACACTATTAGACTGAGACATGTTGACTCAAATTTTGAACAAGGTGGAAGATTCTGACAAGTTCCTCAAGGAGATAAAAGTTGACTTCTCAATATTAAACCAAGTGGTCACATCACATTTGACAGCTATTAAACACCTCGATTCTCAAATGAGTCAAATCTTCTCTCAGACGAGACCACCCAGGAGGTCTTCCAAGTGATAATTGTAAACCCTAAGGAAGATCATACTCATGTTAATGTTTGAATGATACTTGGTTACATCGTGCCACGACGTTAACTAAGGCACTTCTTGGGAGGCAACCCAAGTTTAATTTCTAATTTTTAGTATTTTGTGTTGTTTTGTAGTTTATAGGTGTTGGATGTTGGGTCTTTGAGTTGAAGGAAAAAATGTGAAGTGATTGAAATATTTGCAAAAGGATGTAAGTTTGCGAATTGTCAACACAGTTGGTAAAGTAACAGGAGATTACCAAATTTCAAGCTAAAAATTATGTAAGGGCCACTATTATAAGGGCAAGCAAAGTGATCAATAAACAAATCACCGATCCAATTCTATGAGGTAAGTTGTCCTGGCAAAGTACCACTTGTCCCTCTTATAAGGTCAAATTTTGTAATGGAGGCCTGATGTACGACTCGCTGAATCAGTCGGCGATGTTAGGTACCTCATAAAATAAACCCTAGCATGAATTAAAGGGTATTTTAAATGTCTTTATTCTTCGAAGGGTACTATCTCGGGCATGACATCATTTCTCTGTGGGTTTGACCCTAACTTCATGTTGGGTAAATATACTTCTGACAATTGCCTATGCTTGAACTTGTGAAAATTATATTGACGCATCAAAGTAAGAAAACATTGTTGCTAAAGTTTTTGGAGTGTTTTTTAGTGTGTTCATATTAATTGCACATCATCTCCTTGTTCTAAAGCTGGATTGATAGGCATGTCCTATTATTTTTCAATTTTCAAGCCATTATTCATGTGTTTTTGGTGCAAATAGTAATGAATGTCATGTGGGTACGTGTTCTTGCTTATTTTTGAGCCTTTGATGTTGTATTTGTGCTTGTGTGCCTCGAAAAGATTCTAAATAGGTACCCCTATTGCGGTGACTTTTGATTTTTGATGGCTTGTGTGAAATTGATGCTATGGGTATTTTTCATGAAATTTGTTGAAAATGGGTTGAAATCATGCTTTGATGTGTTTGGATATTGGTAGCAGGCCCCATACATGGTTTTGGTTTTGAATTGATTTGAAATGACTGAAACTTGATATTTGGGATAATTATAGAACTTTTGTGGCTATAGTTTGAGTAACACAATGTCTATGATTGACATGTTTCCCCGATGATGGATTAGTGATGATTCCCTTAAGGGTTATATGTCGATCAAATACCGATACCTTATTTTCCGATGAAGTCTGAGTAATTGGGAAGCTTAGGGTAGTGGGTAAGGTTTATGCATGTTCATAGTGGTGTTTTTCAAATGTGTTTGGGTGTTCATAGTGCAAAAATTGGGTTTAAAATGCATTGGTGAACTATCAAGGGTCTATTTGGCAAGCTTTTTCGAGTTCACTAGCTTGATTGGGGAATCACATTTTAGGGTGATAAGTTCGCCATTTTTTACAAACCCCAAATAGTTTTGAAGGGCATTTATTGGTGAGATACTAATGTCTCGCTGATTCAATTTGGCAACTTGAGAAATATGACTCCACTTAGCATAGTTGACACCTGCGTCCTCTACAACCATTTGTGTTTGCCAAAAGCAATTTGCAACTCGCAAAATATCTATAAGCACTAGAAGCTAGCACTTTCAAATGTGAGTTTAGGATTTGATTTTGATTTTGATTTTCTTGTGCTTAATGTTTTTTAATGTTTAATGCACGAATGGGATGACTTATCAATAGGTTCAGATTTGGTGGACGAGAATGAGCCACCAAGGCATTCACTACCCCTGTTGTCTATCTAGGAACCTAGTTAGAGGCCATCCCACACATTCCAAGATAGAGGCTACGGATAAAGGCAATAAGGTTGCCACAGAATCTTCTATATCTGAGTTGGACTGTGATTTAGACAATGTCCCATTGATCTACAGAATCGGGCAGTCTCACTCGGGTTAAGAATCATATGACCAAGCACAACCTTCCACAATTCTACCTTCTGTATAATCCACCAAACAGGCCTGATCTGAGGTTCGGTCAAAACTTGTGAAGGACCCTCCTACCAGAGTGATTCTGAGGGCGACATATATTATAGCTCTTTACACACTAAATAGATTATGGATTCCCAACCAGCATATACTTTTGGAAGAGAAGCGACTCTCCAATGACAGTGTGATTGATCAATATCTCGACAGTTGGGACATGATCAAATTCTATAATTTTGACATTTTCACCCATCAAATTCTACCACATGTACCCACTTGCGTATGAGAGTTCTATATGTCCTACATCATATAGCTCCCCAAGGTTGGAAAAGGGATGAGACCAAAGCCTCTGATTGAGGTAAAGTTGTGCGAGGTCAAAGTAAAGTGCGGGCATGCTGGGTGAATAATATATTTGGATGCCCTACAGAGGATCGCCCAACACTATGTTAGATATGAGCTAGCCATTTACATAGCCTAAGAGGTTTGATGACCCCACTATTATTGGATGTCACACCTCTATGGATTGTAGAAAGGGTGACAAATGAAAATAAGGATATCCATATCCTAGCCCTCTACTGGTAAGGTTCATCCTTAGCGCTCTCACGCCTTCATAGAATGAGACAATTATCAGGCTTCAAAAGGCTACACTACTTGGTTGCATTATTAATCGAGCCTGGTTACATTTAGGAGAGATCATAGTTTTCAAGATTTTCATGAGGGATAAGTAGCAGTACACTTTACTAGCATTTCCAATCCTCATTATGAAGTAATATCAGAGGGTCAAGTTCTTTTTTGATGAGATAAAGGATGTCTAAGTGACCTCCTAGGTAGCTAATGATATCCAACGAATAAATACAGAATATCATAGGGACATAGAGGGACAAAAAAAGCCACTTTATGTTGACACCACTTTCGTAGTCGATTTAACTACCCTATGTGAGGAGACCACCACTAATAAAGAGACTCCATACTCCACATCTCCTCGAAGTCCCTCCACCATGTCATCTACTTCCACTGCTCCTTCTTTCATATTAGTTTCTACTTCTAGGTTGGGACTTACACAAGCTATGATATATTGGATAGGTCACTTCTTCTTACACCAGAGCCTCTCAAATTGAGTTTACATTTGCTACACAAATGTCAGAGGCCATAACAGTGGCCTTAGCTCCTGTTCACCTACAGTTGAACTCTCATCAAGAGATTATGGATGATTATGGTCATAGGCTCGATCTTCTCACCTATAAAATTGAGGATTTAAAGAATGGATGGACCCCATATTTTCTAAGGATGTCACTAGTATCCAAGCTGATATAGCTAAGCTGCAAGCTGAGATGAATGAGCTTTGAACTATGGGGATACCACTAGATTGGGGATTTGAGGCACTAACTAGCTTTCTCCTAGTTCTACCACTGACAAGTAGCCAACCATTGATTTCTAAATCAACTCCACTACCACTATAACTAGAGATGTTAGAGTTAAGGAGTAAGGTGAGGATGACTTCAGGCTCAAGATGCGTGAAGAGGACTTAGAGGACCCAAAGTTGGATGATGTTGCCATTATTGAGGTTCTTTGGATATGGAGGATCGAGTATTGCAGACTGATTTAGAGCTATGATTTAGGGACATTCATCAGCCATCTACTAAGAGCATACTACCTTCCATCACTACAGAGGAGGTTGCTCCTATTGCTCCAAAGGGCACTAATCCCCTAACCCCGGATACTCCTCCATCTGACCCAGGTCCCCCATCCTTGCCTACATAGCGGGCTTTTTTATCTTGATGTTATCTTATTATGGTGTATTTAGGACACTACCTTTTATTTTTTGGTGGGTAGTGGTTATCACCTAACCCATCTTATTTGAGTTGTACATATTGATAATTTTTTAATATAGTTTATTTTTGTCTTTCCCTTTGGGTTATATATATTTCACTTTCGTTTTTTTAGATATAGCTTTATTTTGTTCTATATTGGTGGGTTGTTGATATTGTTGTTATGGTTAGAATCAGTTGTTGTCTTTGAGTAACTTTTGAGTATTGATTATGATCAATATCAATGTCTCAAATTGTGATTTTGACACATATTTGCTTCGGCTGATTTGATGAGACATTAAGAGTTACATAATTCATATGGGGACTCAAAGCATCTTGTCGTTACTAGATTAAAACTATCTTGGAGTTTTTCGATGATTATTGCACTTGATCAAACTTATTTGGTTTGAATAATATTGAATAGTTATGTTAGAAAGCCATATGTGGTGAGGTCTTTCGCTTAGAAAGGTATTTAATGGTACTCTGAACTTGAACGGTTAGTCCACTGATTGATATTAGTGAATGAATGAGAGGATCTCAGGCACTTTTTAGAGTATACGCCATTAATTTCTTAGACCTCGTGACTACCTTTTTTCATTGCCTATGTAAGTGTGACCTTTGTTTGGTACCATTAGAACCTTAGCTTTTATTTTTTAGAAACTTGAACTAAAATGAATCCCTGGCTATTTTTACGTTCCCATGTTCATCTTGGTATTTAACTTGACAAAATAGTCTAACTTTAGTCCAAAAGCCTAAGTTGGGGGTATGGTATGGTAGAGGTAAAAGCCGGTTGTGATAAAGTGGTTTCATGATTGAAGAGTTTGGGTCCTAGTTGGTTATAAGCACATCTTGTTGCCTAGTTTGAAATTTGCTTGTCCCTCCTAAAAATAGAAAAAAATGAATTCAGTTTGATGTTTGATTTTTAGCTTTATATTGTAAAATATGTCAGAAATCGTGTTTATTAGTAAATAAAAATGAGGGAATTCCCTATTAAGGTTGATAAGATGAGAAGAATTGAATGTTAAGTTTGGGCCAATTTTGATATGGTGTATTGTGTTGAAAGTTTGAATCTAGGTTATACACCAAGAGGGTTAGTCACTATCATAAAATGCCACCTTACCTTGTACTCAGCCGCATTGCATGCCGAAAAAACATTTTGTGATCTTTCATAAGCTGGTTGATGTATCAGTTGAAAAATAAGAGCAAGTTCAATAATTTATTTGGGTATGCTTTTCTTTTAATGGGAGTGTGAGTATTGTGTAATTCCTTAGCTTTATATTGCATTTCTTTATGAGAATGGAATCTTTTTCATGTGAGGGCAATCGAGCACAATTGTTTAGTATGGCTTTGTCTTTCCGGGAGGCTTTATGAGTGAAAGCTCTGGAAGGCATGTTTTAGTCATTGCTTGAAACTTGAAGTACACATTTGAGTGATTGCATGGTGAATGGATTTTGTGCCTTGGCAAATTAAGTGACAGTTAGTACATTCCATAGACATTATTTTTGAGCTAGTTGACATTTGATTTACTTGAGGACAAGAAAAGATTTAAGTTGGAGGTGTTGATGGGTGGTGAATTTGCACTCATCTAGGACTTGAATTATGCTTAAAAAATGTCCTTAATGCCCTATTTTGCACTATAAACTAACATAAATTGTTGTTTTTACAAAAAAATGAAGGTTGAGGAGCACTTGGAACACAAATATATAAAAAGAGGTTGAAAATGATCAAACAATGAAGTATAAGAGATTGAGCATCACAAAGAGTACATGGAAAATCACCAATACCCCTATACCTCTCCGAAAGATTACCCAACAAGAAGCAAATCCATTGGAGAAAGGGAGAACTACAGGAAGGATTTGGTGAGTCGTCAACTTTGTTGGCGAGCTCGACATAGCTTGTACAACAGGCCATAAACTTCACCTGGAGTCACTAGTTAAATGGTGAACTCAAGCTCTATAATATGTATCTCCAGCAAGGTTGATGAGGTCAACTGAGCTCGCCAAGGTTCCACATCAAATTCCTATCAAGAGGAGCAGTCTGCGATGTTAAAAAAAAACTATATGAACCATCAACTTGATCGATGACCTCAACTAATGTCATCAATTGGAATTTTGAGGAAGATATTTTGTACCTTTTATGCAGTGTATTAATAGCTTAGGGGCTAGCATATTTTATAGAGGATGGTTAACAATAGAAGGGTGAAAAGTACATTTGTGAGTAGTACATTTTCACTAGGAGTATAATTTTTATTATTGACTAATGTTTCTTTTCTTTGGTGGAGAGAGTAGGAGGCAAAAAACACACCAAACTTCATTAGAGATAAGTGTTTTGTTGAACTTTTATTGATTTCATTTGGATTACTTTTGATTGAAGATTAATTAAATGGAAGAGATTTATTTGGTAAAAATGACCCATGTTTTATTTGATGAGTAGCTAAAACCCCAATACTTCTAGGGGATAACTTAGGCCATTATGTAGGACTGGTTGCTGGATGCTCAATTTTACTTGAGTTATTGATGAATTCTTATAGGTTTTCTTATTTAACCATATTTTAATTTATAGATTGAGGTTTCAAACTTAGTCCTAGCTTAGAATATTCGTATTTGCTTGAAATGGTTGTATTTAAGTGAGATTAAATAAGAATAGTCAGTAATATGTTGAGTTAATGAAATCTCCTTGAGATGGGTGATTTATGCTAAGGTTGAGGTGTTATGTATTGAACTGATAGTAGCTTGAGAAAGTTATTGTGGAAAGTTGATCTTGAGTTTGAGAGAACCTTGATCAAATGTTAGATCCTTCGGCCCTACCCATTTAGATCCATCATCCTTTGAGTATTTTTAAATACCTATGCCAATTATTTCTTGTGTGTCTATTTTTCTTCCTTAGAAGCTACTTAAATTCTCTTGATCTATGCTTTTACTACTTTGTTTAGTGATAATTTCTCCTAAAATTTACATTCAGATTGTTGTTTGTTTCTATGTGTTATTTACTCATTTTATGAAAGATTAAAACACCAATGTTAGTTCTTGGTATTGAACTCTAACCTAATCATTTCTCTGTGGGTTCAACCCTGACTTTAATTTGGGTAAATATATTTTTGATGACCAACGACACTTGAACTTATGAAAAGTGTGTTAATGTGTGAGATCAAATGTACGTTGACTACCGATAACTCAACAAGGTCACCATAAAAAACTAGTATCCCCTACCTAGGATAGATAACTTATTTGGCAAATTTAAAAGGGTTGGTTACTTTCTAAGATCGATCTTAGGTCTAGATACCATCAAATGTGGTTGTTTAGTATGGCTTTGTCTTTCCGGGAGGCTTTATGAGTGAAAGCTCTGGAAGGCATGTTTTAGTCATTGCTTGAAACTTGAAGTACACAAGTATGGCCTTCCAGACAAGGTATGAGTATTTTGAATTTGTGGTGAAGTCTTTTCGCCTAACTCATGCTCCAGCAATATTTATGGATCTCATGAATAAGGTCTTTGAACCTACCTTGATATGTTCGTTGTGGTATTTATTGATGACATCTTGATTTATTCTCAAAGTGATGAAGAGTATATGAGGCATTTGAGGGTGGTGATGCAAACCTTGAGGTCAGGGAAGTTATTTGCCAAGTTTAAAAAATATGAATTTTGGTTGAAAGTGTTTTCATTCCTTGGGCTTGTGTTGTTAGGTGAACGAATCAAAGTGGATCCTAAGAAAAACAAGCAATGAGAAACTAGATGAGTCCCTTGACTCCAGCATATATTAGGAGTTTCTTGGGCTTAGTGAGACACTACCAGAGATTTTTTAAGGGATTTTCTTCAATTGCTTCTCCTTTGACAAAGTTGACACAAAAGAAGGCAAAATTCCTTTAGGCCAATAATGTGAAAGGAGCTTTCAAATGTTAAGGACAAGCTTCCATCCACTCCTATTTTGACTTTACAGAAAGGGTTAGAAAGTTTTATATCTATTGTGATACTTCAAGAATTGGTTTAAGGTGTGAATTGATGAATTAGTTGTGGGTGTGTACTACCAAAAGGTGGAAAGGTCATTGCCTATGCTTCTAGGCCATTAAAGCATGAGCGTAATTATCCTACACATGCCCTTGAGCTAGCAGTCATAATATCTGCTTTGAAAATATGGCATCATTATCTATATGGGGTTCATGTAGATTGTTTTCACCGACCACAAGAGTTTTCAATATGTGTACACTGGAGATCTCAATTTAAGGTAAGAAGGTGTTTGGGAATCCTTAAAAATTATGATATGAGGGTGCATTACCACTCGTGCAAAGCTAATTTTACAACCGATGCCCTAAGTAGGGACCATGAAGAATATAACTCACATTGATGATGGGGAGAAAGAGTTAGCAAAGGATGTTTATCGATTGACTAGGTTGGGAGTTAAGTTGGGTAAAGCCAAGAATGGAGGTACAATGGTTCCAAATCTTCTTTGGTCGAAGAAGTCAATTCCAAGAAAGACCTTGACCCTACTTTGGTGGAATTGAAATCATTGGTAAAAGAGAACTAGGTGGAGGTTTTCTCCCAAGAGGGAGATGGTTCCCTTAGGCACTAAGATAGGTTATGTGTGCCTAACGTTGATGGGTTGAGGGACATGATTTTAAAGGAGACCCATAAATCATCCTATTCTATTCACCCAAAATTTAGAAAGATGTATAGGGATTTAAGGGAAGTATAATAGGGGGATGGTATAAAAAGAGACATTGCAAAGTTCGTGACCGAATACCACAATTTCCAGCAAGTCAAAGTTTAACCCCAAAGGTTGGGTGGCCTAGTCCAATACATTGGGATTCCCACTTAGAAGTGGGAAGAATTCAACATGGATTTCATGGTTAGTTTTTCGAAGACCAAAAAGCCTTTTGACTCTATTTGGATTATTATTGATAGAATGATAAAGTCGGCATATTTCCTACATGTCAAAACCACCTATGGTGCCCAAGAGTATGCTAAATTATACATCCATGAGTTGGTTGGATTGCATAGGTTCTATTCTCTATCATTTTTATTGTGGTACAGAATTCACCTCTCACTTTTGGAGATCTTTCAAAAGAGGTCTTGGTACTACAGTCAAGCTTAGCACGACATATCATCCACAAATTGATGGTCAAGCCAAAAAGACTATTCAAACCCTTGAGAATACACTTAGAGCTTGTGTATTGATATTCAAGGGTAGTTGGATAAGCATCTCTCAATTGTTGAGTGTGTTTAGAATAATAGTTACCACTCTAGCTTAGAGACAACACCATTTGAGGCCTTACATAGGAGATATTGTAGATCCCTGGTTGGGTGGTTTGAAGTAGGAGTGATGGCATTGGTAGGTCCAAATTTTGTTTTGGAAGTTTTGGAGAAGGTAAGGATTATAAGGGGGAGAGAGAAGATAGCTCAAAGTCGACAAAAGTCTTATTCTGATATTAGGAAAGATCTTGAGTTTAATATAGATGATCGGGTACACTTGAAGGTCTCACCAATGAAAGGTATGGTTCAATTTGGCAAGAGGGGAAAGTTGAGCCCTAGGTATGTATGGCCTTATAAAATTTTGAGGTGTATTGGTAAGGTTGCCTATGAGTTGAAGTTGCCTATGGAGATGAGTATAATTTATCCGATCTTTCATGTGTCATTGTTAAGAAAGTGCGTAGATGACTCTAGCTGCATTACACCTTTGGAGGTAGTAGGTGATGAACAGAACTTGATGTATGAAGAGGTTCCGATTGAGATATTTGATAGGCAAGTGAAGAGATTGAGGAACAAAGATGTATCATCTGTTAAGGTTCTTTGGAGGAATCAAAAGATTGAAAGTGTTATTTGCGAACCAGAAGTAGATATGAAGAAACGATATCCTTATCTTTTTCTCTCTACTCAAGCCTAAGATAATAAGTTAATCATATCTATGGTGTCAAGTCATATATTTTAGCCCTTTATGTCATGTTACATGCATATATACTCATGGTAACATCTTTTTATTGTATTTAATGCTTTAGAATTTCATGAAAAAAGTGTTTCAGTTGCATTGATAGATTTATGTTAGGCTAAAGATTTATTTAATCACTCCTCTCAAGCATATTTCTATCACATTCGGGGGCGAATGTTCCCAAGGGGGAGATATTATAACACCTCCCAAAGTGTTTCAAAATGCCCTTATAGTAGATGCTTTGTATAATGCATCATTCATATGTTTCTTGGCAAATCCTATTTCGTATTCTTGATC